>CAJPVJ010003564.1:0-10819 GCA_905397405.1 Oppiella nova
AATAATTTGAACTAGAATAAAAATTTTCATTTATATGTATAAATTATTTATAACAATCAAAATGTATTACGCTTAAAATAAATTATAATTCAAATGTCAATCACTTTTAACAAATAATAATAATTAACGTGTTTTGTATAGAAATTCATTTAGTTTTTAGTAAGGATTGAGTTTACGAGTGAATAGAGAAAAATAATAAACAAAACAAAATAACAACAAAATTCTCAAACACTTAGTCTCACAAGAATTGGCGGCTAATAGTGACTAAAATATCTTAATTTCCGTAAACTTGATACCATATGAACACTAAAATAAGTTAACTATAAAGCTAAGTTTATCTCAAATAAATCTAATCGCTATTTTGATTAACTGTCAACTTATCCAAACATTTACACCATAAGGGGACAGTTAGCACGATTCAATTAAATCACAATTTAATTTAAATATAAATCTAAAATTAATTATTTTGCAAACCTTTAACATATTATAAACAGTTTTTTATTCAACAAAACTTTTCAAATAAATCTTATAATTTAAAAATTTAAAAAAATTAAATCTAATAACTATTGTGTAAAACGGATTCAAATGATGAGACTAGGGATGGGAGGTATGGGAAGGCTGTCTGTCAAACCCCAGGCCGTCTATACATGAAAGCCGGTGCTGACCCACACTTGACTACACTTTTGCGATACAATACACACGACGAGTGATATATTTTTAGATAACCTACAGATCGGGTTTGACTCGACTTTTTTCACTCAATTACAGTACAAATTCATTATAAAAATAATCAAAACTTAATATAAAAAGTATTACACTATTTATGTTGAGAAATGGGTCAATACTTATACGTTTGTAGTGAAGGGAACTGGACTTTAGAGGGAAAACTATTTTCACATGTCTTATCACTGTATTGTCTTAACGTTTATATAATATTATTGTTTTATTATTAGTTATAAAATATTGTGTTTAATATTATATACGTTTTATTTTCTAACCAGTCATTCAAATGCAGTCAAAAATATATACAAATTGACATTTATTTTTATTTATAAATTCATGGTAATAAAAAAGTTTGTACAGTGGTGTTTATGGGGCCAATAGTTTTGTATGAGACATACCGGTCCTTAACTTATTATTTGTGTATTTTTGCAACTTTTGTTTAAATTAAAAATAGTCATATTTTACGTGTCATCTATCAAATATAATTTATTTTAATGTGTTTATGATATAAAAATAATGTGTTTTGGTCGCATAATAATAATCAACATACTTATTATAATTTTATGTCAATAGGATTTAAGGTAAAATACAATTTTAATATTTTTAGTTATTTAAATAATTAATTTACATCAGTTATGTAACATAACCATGATTTCATTGTAGAATTAATTTATATTTTTTATATACAGTACAACTAAATTACTATTAAATAAATTCATGTAATATTAAGTGAGTTGAGTAACGGTTAGACTAATAATAAAATTAGTTTTAATATTCTTGTTATTATATTTAATTTTTTATTAATAAATTACAGGTATACTAATATTGTACTTATTAACAAACACCAAAAATTCCCAATTTTTAGACAAATTTATAAATAATCGTTTCAAATGTACGGTATTTCTAGAAACGTAACTATTATTAAAATTATAAGGGATATAATTAATTTTGTTTAATTTTTACCCATTTGTACACAACGATACTTGGGAAAAATAATAAATATTTGAAGTTTTCAAAAGCATTCATTTTTATAAAACATTTATTTTTCATAGTTTGTGCTGTTTTACTTAAATTAGTTTTAAAACTTTTAACAGTCAATATACTTTTAGTGTTTAAATTAATTTTATGATTTAATCTATATTTAGTGTCAATTACTTAACATAATATTAATAGGCAAAAAAAAGTCAATTAATTACTACATCAAGTGCTCACAAGTAATAAATAATTGCTTTAATTTTAATGAAAACATGAAAACAGTGATCAAGAAATGGGTTAAAAAAGTTGTACTTATTTTACACACACTTCTATTGACAAAAAGTTTGAAAATAAGTTTTCAACACATTTTCTATTAAATGAATTTTACTTCAAAAAAGCAGTAAAACAATCTAAACTACAAATATTTAGTAAAGTGTCTGAAAATACTGTACAGTATAGCCAAAAAACTTTTCAAAAGTTTTTCACTCATATCTCCACAACTTTTTCCATACTTTAGATTTAAAAAAGTTTTAATTCATTGAAAACTTAACCGAAAATAATGCAAAACCCGTGGAGAGAGTCGGCAAATGTGTTGCTATTGAGGCCAATCACATCACCACAAACTGATCCCACACTTTGCGACTACGAGATGCTCACCATCAGTGGCGACACAACCCGTGGCATACGATCGGCCAGTTATGTGACACCTGGGGGTCCACTACACGCCTCCGACTTATCGCCCAAATGGTGGGCACTGTTCGAGAGACTCGGAGTTCAGACGACGAGTTTCGGGCGATTATCACCGGACGGGTCCGCCGCTCGACCGCCCATTATCTGCGATAACCTCTTCGTTGACGATCTCAGGCGCGGCTCATCTAATACTGAGGAGGACTTTGTCACCATTGATATGGCCTTAAGAATAGCCGCCATTCGCCATATCTTCACGCAAACAGGTCTGTCCACTGATGTCTTGAGAGCCATAAATATCGTATTAATTGTCTCGTAACAGGTATTCTTGTGGTGGACTCCATGTCCCCTAAGAGTCACGTGAATCCGGACGTGTTATGCGAATGGCGTGAAAGGGTTGGTCACTCACCCGACCAGTTCCACGCCCTGTGCCAGAGGTATGATCTGAAGCCTGACTTGTGGTCACTGAAGGAGTGGTGGAATTGGTTGACACCAGTCACTATCGGTCGCACCAATCGCTTCGACACTATCTACTACTTATGTGTCCTCCAGAGCCGCCACTCGCTCACTACCGGCGCTACGCATCACTGGTCGGCACCGGTAGCTCTGTTGACCGATCGCTATACCGATGGCTACACACTATCGCCGCCACAAGTCTATGAGTTGTGTAGACTTTTGAACTACTCGTCCGTCAAAGACCTGGAAGTGTTTGCCGCGCAGAGGGAGCGGGAGGGTTGTCACCGATGGCTCCCCTCCCTAGCTATGTATACGGACGGTGCTATCTCTACACTACCGGGTATTTCGTATAAAATGTACTTTTTTATGGATCTGTTTGAGTGACTTCTTGTGGTCTATGTCTTACAGGCGATGACTTATATCCGGAAACGGTTGAGTTGTTTGTGCGGAAACCCATCAAAACGTACGGACAGAGTGTACGAGAAATACGGGCGAAAAGCCAGCGCTTGAATCGCATGGAGTTAAGTGGTATTGACTGCGAGGTTGTATCGCATAACTCTGCCCAGCCGTGTGGTCACATCGCACCGGTATCTCAGTATTTGAGTCTGAATAGCACCCTATCAGCAGCTAAATTGTGATTTGAAAACCTGTACTTAACTTATGAATTCGTTTTAACATTAAATATTAGTAAATGAATACTAAATAATTAGCGAATTAATGATTTTATATGAACTTGTGCTTGCTTATCTCGAACAAATTGCGTACTCATGTGCCAGAAATAATCAGATTCAGCAGGATGAAAATATTAATAATGAATGAGTCGCACACTCACTATAAAATATCCATCTATGAGACGCCTCCTGAAAGGACCTCCTGTTGAGTGGGCGTTATCTTCAGTCTCGCATTCAATGTCTTCACTATGGACTCAATCCATGTCACCAACGGTTCCATCAGTAATGCTGTCAACGGATTGGCCATCAGTTTCAGTGCAAAATAGTCGTCGAAATAAAGTTTTGAGTAAACGTCGGAAATTGAATCAATTAAATGTTTAGGTGTGCTAGCTTAGTTTTATAGCCAGATTAACACTATCAATATTGTAATCGCCTTTGAACACAGTCGACTCAAACGTTATTTAAATGATTTAGAAAATATTGGTTATTAGCATATAATTACTGGCGCTAATTACTAGAAATTGATAGATTTCATAGCTATTCATTGCAAACAAATTATAACAATAGAAACCAATCTGCGGTCCATTAGGTGATAACCTCTCCATAAATGCAATCACTTTCAACCTTTCCCTCAGCGATAGGACCGGTGTTTGGGACATATATGACAGCAATAATCTATAGGGTCTATGAGCTGACCTTGGTATCCATATAAACAGTAAACTAACTGTAAATGTCCCTAAATAAATAAATATTGTAGCCGCTACCATGATTAACCTACCAATGAGTGTTGTATCGTGTTTATGTGCGGAATAAATACATAATTCAAAGAAAATTGAGTGGATATAATATATGATGAAAATTAACAAACAAATCGTTTCATTTATGTCACGCACCCAACCCTCATAGTAATTATGTTCAACTATAGCCTTTATTAATTGACGTGGGTTGTTTCGTATGATACTCAAATGTATACTATGGTTTATATCGATAAATTTATCTATTAAATAGACGCTACCAATATAACCATTAAGCGCCGCCATACATATAATCCCACATAATTCAATGCATATAAGGATTACCGATAGATACAATATTGAAGCGCTTATCAATTTTATCATGCTAAATTCTTCGTACAACCCCATTGTAATTATTATTAAAAATACACCACATATTACTATAAATGATACCCAAATTAGTTTACAAATAATTTGTAGCATGTTTAATCTTAAGCTAATTATACTGCGTTTATAGTTGTTCAATGGGTATTTAATGAGATTATACCTTATTTGGTATACGAACTTAGCAAGGTGTAACTTTCTAGTGCGTTCATGATACAATATAGTGGTCTCAATTAATATGCATGATAATATGAGAATGCTAATCATGGTCCCAAATATTGTCCTGTTGCCAAAGTAATCAGCAATATTTAGGGTTAATTCACGGATAACAGGGTGATTTATAAATAAACCAACACTTAATCCGCAACACATTACAATTTTTACAATAATTAACCAGATAAGTTTACTACGCGAATACGCGCCAGTGACTAGCTCATTGTAATTATTTGATAATGTAACACATTGGTATTTGATGTATTTGTCGAACCTGCTCATTTCACTTGTAAGATTCTTGTGTCTCTCTGCATAATTAACAATGATATCCAATACAGTAGTCTTAATGTTTAGACATTTGAGTTTAATTTTATTGATCATGTTAATAACTAATTTAATAAACATTTAAAAATTAGTTCATATATTTTGAGCAACAATAATACACTATACAATAATACACTTTATGTATACTTTAGTATTATAGCTATACTATATATAGTTTACTAAATATTTTAGTATAATTTTTTTTAAGATCACATAATATTAAATACTTATGAATTAATAAATAAACTCAACATTCATTTGGTACGTATATCTGTACCATTATACATATCATTTGGTACGTGCACAATCTTAAACTAAAATAACGTTATAGCTAATAGTGCATATATTGAGAAAATAGATGTATTATTGATTTTACATTAAATTTGAAGTTTTAGATCATATTTACTTTATTATAAGCTAATTTACTTTAGATAATGGACAGTCATTATGATTATTTCGTAATTTAATTGTGTAATAGTATAGAAAGTAATTTGCCTTTATTATTTATTAGTAATAAATTATTACATTTAATAACGACAATATTTAAATATAACAGTATTGCATACTATACCTAAAATCTATGGAAACTTAAGGTTATACAGTATTAACAGACTGTTAGTAACAGTACAGTCGTAAGTACGTTGTTTGTGAACAATCAAGTTTTGATCAAATTAGTGCAAGTTTGTGGGCCCATACTGTACGTAAAGTTGGGCATGCTAAGTTCAATATAACATCTAGTCCTACAATAAATACAATCGGTGAACACGATTATCACTTTAATGCTAATTGTGATTAATTAAATGTATTGTTTTAGTCAAATAAAGTTTTGTATGTTATAAATAAGTTGTACTGTACTTAATGTGTTGCAGGTGTGCTTAACGCATAGGCGCCCTACCTTTACATTCATAAATATAGAATGCTATAACAATAATAAATTGAACAGGGTATTGATTTTAATACGACAGTTTTTTTGAGACTAAAATGTATTTTAAATTTAAATAACTTTAAACCTAGTTACATTTAAATAACAATTAACCTAGTGGCATCAAATCATCACTAATTATTTGCTTGATAATAATCATTTTGATTGTATTTGTGTTCACTTGTTTAGATGGGTGATCAATAGTCACAACAATACCTAACGTTGCAATTAAATGTGTCTGGTTTATTTTAAAATCATCATTTAGTTTGAAATTAAAACGCGACCCATTGGTCGCAATTGAACTTGTTTGTATGTTATTCAATGGGAATCAACTATTAATCATTTGAGTCGCATTCAAATCAATACTTTAGTATACATTATATACAGTATATATTATGTATGTATATATTATATATATAGAAATAGTATATATTATGTATGTATATATTATATATATAGAAATAGTATATATTAGTATACATTATATACCTTAGTATACAGTGTATATGCGGGTCTCGTGTAATCATATTGGGGGCCATTCACGCACTTCGTTACCTTCAGTGGCCTTCAAAAGGCTAGAGTGGGAACGGCTTCGCTCTCATTGGTTGGTTCGATGGACAGTGCGCTCGCATGACATCACCCGTGGATCCAATGGACAGACCATCCAATAAGCGACTCATCCAAATGGTGGACCGACTCACCAAACATGAGATGGTAGACGTGTTAAGAAAATTTGGTCGACCATTCGGTCACTGCAAACAGCTATTGACCACTCGTTTGCATCAACTGATCCGCGGTGTGGACCACCGCACCATCGATGGCCATCGATTGTCGCGTGTTATACAAGACATGTATCGACTCCAATGTACGTACTGTCTTGTGGTGGTTGCCACTGACCTCTTACTTACCATTGGTTCCCATTTTTCAGGTCATTTGTATGGTCTTAAGCGGCAAAAGGTTGCGCCCATTAGACCGACATTGGATTCACAGACACAGCAGTGGACACCGATTCAGAGGAATAATATCAGTGATAGTAGTGGTGGTCGACTGTCATCGACGAGTAAAATCAATACCAATAACAAAGACATCGCTTCCAATACAACCACTATTAGTGGTAAACCGAGTGATAGGTCTATGGGTAGCCTGAGGTCGAAGACATTTAAGACACCACTTAAGTTGTCAGCTCTTAATGGTGTAAGTGGTGGTAGAGTGCCATCAGTGAGCACTTCCAGCAAAAGCACGAGATTTAATACATTGAACGACACGTCCAATGAAGTAATGAGTGAACAGATCCGAGGTATGCATTACCCTATCGATGGCCAGTCATATGTGTCGTATGAATGGTAGCATTGCTATCACTCCTATCTGTTCCCATGCGATAGGAACACAGACACTCATTGGTGTATTAAATGGTTGGCCACACATCTCATGCGTACCATTGTTTGTCTTTTTCAGATAATTGGATGAATGAGACGCCACGGATCAAACGAAAGGGTCGGCGCCAACGGGAGCCAAGGGGTACGTCATCCACGGGACCACGAGGTATGGCCCGATCTAAGAGAAAAAGAGGTAGAAGTCCTCCAAGAAGTGCACCCGTGAAGAGACCACCGATGATAAGTGATAGCCCTTCCAAAACAGTCAATCTTTGCGGTGAATTGTGTGATATCTTTGAGTTAATCGATATAAAAATGTTTGACGAAACGGATGACGCAACCAGTGATCATAAACCGACAAATAATTCAAAGCCATCGAAGTCTGTGCCATTGAATGCCAATAATTGGTTCAAACGTTTGCCAAAGTTTCTAATTTTTAAAACACTGGTTAAACCCGTAGTAATCGATAGGATAACTGATTTCGGGGTAAAGAAGTCATTCACAGTCTCTGAGGAAGACTTTACTTACAGATACTTCTCAGTGGACAGGGATTTGAGTGACATTTTGGCAAAAAATTCATTTGAGATTCAGTTGCGGTTCAGTCATACGGCGGAAATGGAGGCCAAAGACTGTATTCCCGAACACATGTGTATTGATATGAATGGCCAACGATTTTATACATACTGTCCGCTCAATGAGAACCAGTTGTGCCGTCCATTCAATGTGAGCTCATTGTGTCGTTTGGGTGACAATGAGATCCAGTTCTCGATGGCCGTCAAAGATTATGAATACCCCGTGCCTTCACTTTACGAGATATCCATAGTTTGCGCACAAACTCCACAAACACTTCTCAACAAATTGGTGGCAAATCCGCAGCAATTGTTGGCCAGAGATGTGACCAAAGGGTTCATAAGACGGACAATGAATCCCAATGCGGACGAAGGCATCAGTTTAGTGAACGACTCCATCAAAGTGTCACTCATTTGTCCCGTAATTATGATTAAAATACTTTGAAATTAGATTTTAATAGTTTTCCAATCAATAGTTAAGTCGCCGGCGATTGGAGATCCCGTGCCGTACGACCGGCTGTCAGCATATGGAGTGCTTGGACGCCCTATCCTTCTTCGCGACCAATGAATGGCGTTATGAGTGGTTGTGTCCGATATGTTACTCCTCTGCGCGAAGGGATCTCATACTCGTGGACAGTATTTGACGCGAGTCTTACGTAAGACTCAGCCATCGGTTACCGCTATTCGTATCAAAAGCGACGCCTCTTATGAAGCAATCAATGAATCTCTCGAAGAGTTGACTCACAATCCCATTGATTGTGGTGACGATGACTGTGTAGTCATATACGAAAATGTTGTCCCAATTCTGTGATTTGTTATTTATTAATTAATTATAGTTTATTTATATTAAATTATAATCAAAGTTACGATTAATTAATTTAAAAAGTTTACATTTTCTAAAGTACTGCACATATTTATAAATTATAATTATGAATTTAAAATACCGTAATTAAATTGATTGAGTGTTTAATTTATTATATTTTGTCAAACTATGGTCAAACATACCGTAAAATTGTAACAATATTTAAGGTGAGCCAGCTCAGTCTTATTACCCGTAAAACCGTTATAGCCGTATAAAACAAAATTAGTTAAAAAGTTTGTATTCAAAAACACAGACATTATCTCCAATTTGTGGCAAATGTACGACAATTTGCTGACAGAACCGGTGGTCAGACCGGAGAAGCGGCGACTCATGAAGATGGCGGACCAGCTCACCAATAATGCGATGGCCAGCGTTTTGAGACAATTTGGTCGACCAATCCGGGGCCCAATCCGGGGCCCACTTCGGAACCGTTTGCACGAACTGATCGGCAACTGTCACAACACCGATCATTACGACCCATTGATTCCTGTCATTCAAGATCTATGTATTCTCAAGAGTAGGCCCTCTCTTGTGCCCATTGGAGTGCCATCCGAGGCGTCCGCCATTGAACAAGATTTTTGGGAACCCATTGTAACGGAGGATATCAGTGGTTGTAGTGATGGTAGAGTGACATTCATGAGCACATCCAATGTCAATGTCAGTGATAGTACTCCTAAGGCGTCTACAATCAGAGGTATATCTTATGGCAACTCTTTGAACAGAACTCGTGTTGAATCAAACAAATCGACCGCAAAGTGGAAGCCATTGAATAAAAACTATTCGTTCAGATATTTACCAAAGTTTGTAATCTATAAACCACTCGTCAAACCACAAGTAATCGACAGGATCTCCGATTTGGGGGTAAACAAGACATTCTGGATCTCTTCTCAAGACTTTTCACGCCAAGACTTATTAGCGGACAGGGATTTGAGTGAAATATTAACCAATAATTCAGTTGCGATTCAGTCATACGGCGGGAGTGGCCGTCAAAGACTGTATTCCCGAGCACTTGTGTATTGATATGAATGGCCAACGATTTTATACATACTGTCCGCTCAATGAGAAAAAGCTGAACTATCCATTAAATGTGAGCTCATGGTGTCGTTTAGGTGACAATGAGATCAAGTTCTCGATGGCTATCAAAAATTATGAATACATTTTGCCCTCACTTTACGAGATATCCATAGTTAGCGTACAAACGCCACAAACATTTGTCGACAGATTGTTGCTAAAGAAGCAGCAAATGTTGTCCATCGATGTCACCAAAGAGTTGATTCACCGCATATTGAGTCCCAATGCTGAGGAAGACATCAGTTTTGTGAACGACTCCATCAAAGTGTCACTCATTTGTCCCGTAATTGTGACACAAAACACTTTGAATTCAGTCTTTAATAAACTCTTAATTAATAGATAAGTCTTAAGCGATTGGAGATCCCATGCCGTACTGTCAATTGTCAGCACATGGAGTGCTTCGACGCCCTGTCCTTCTTCTCGACCAATGAATGGCGTAATGAGTGGTTGTGTCCGATATGTCAGTCCTCCGCCCGAAATGAGTTAATACGTGTCGACAAGTATTTTATGCAAATCATATGCAATACTCGGCCATCGGTTACAGCTATTTGTATGGATCTGGGTGATCTCCACTTTGTTAGAATTGTCTTTCAAAATACTAAAAGTTATTTGCTTGCACTGATACTGTATCTTGTGCACAGAAATTTCTAGGTTAAAAATTAAGCAGGTTAAACAGGTATAAAATAACTACATAGAGAAAATTAATTTTTAACCTAGAAATTTCTGTGCACAAGATACAGTATCAGTGCAAGCAAATAAATTTTAGTATTTTGAAAGACAATTCTAACAAAGTGGAGATCACCCAGATCCATTGAGTCGTTGCTGAGATTAATGGATTTCAAATCATAAAAATTT
>CAJPVJ010003565.1:0-10819 GCA_905397405.1 Oppiella nova
TTAATCAATTTATAATCGTTGCTTTAATTAGAGAACAGTAAATTAGTAAAATGAAAATTCAAAAGTTGTTAAGCTTAGTATTTATTGTGTATTTATGTGCTTATTCTTCAGTTAAAGTAAGAATTTTGGCATAATTTTAGTACTATCTTAACAAACCATTCAACAAAATTGACACAATCTTCTGATTTAAAGGCCGATAAAAGAACTAAAGAGTGGTATAAATCTCTATACTCTAAGAATAACGACAATTCTGTTTATGGGTTTGTAACAGAAGAACCAACAATTAAACATCGGTCACAAAAATTGACTCAAACTAAACACATTCGTTACGATTACTATAATTGGAACAATTATTGCGGTCCAAACCATCCATGTACTCAACCAAATGGTATCCAATTATAAATATTTAACTTAATATATTTGTATAATATTATACAGTACAGAAATGCAATTTAATTAAAAGAATAATTCATTATTTGAAATTTCTAACTTGTATCTCTTAAGAATTTTAAGTCTCTCTCTCTCCCTCCCTCTCTCTCTTTCTCTCTCTCCAGAATAATATACAGTAACTTAATTAGAATAACATTGAACTGAATAACCATAAACACAGGTCTAAATGCTAATCCATACGACTGCTGTTCATTCTACAACTGCCACAACTGTCGGGCTTTCAAACAGAGGTGTGCTCCGGGAACTCACTTTAACCGCAAACTATCGGTCTGTGATTATCCTCAACAGGCCGGTTGTGCCACTAATTACTATTATTGTACACCTACCGGTACTTCGTTTAATCCACAATAATTTTAATTATTCCCATTATTTAACCCTTGGTAAATCTATAAATGTTTTACAACTCATTTTGTATTAATTATATTCAAAGGAATTGTAGTTCTAATACTGAAATACATTATCTCGAATATTTTATTTTAATAAATAAAGTAATCAAATGGTTAAAATATCATATATGTTTTATTTTTAATTCATTTATTATTATTATTATTAAATTTTGTACAAATTTCTTGTTTGATGATTATTATTATCCAAATGTAATATCGAATTAAAATGTTGTGATAAATGAAATGAAAATTTCATTTTAAACTCATATAACACATACCTGAGAGTGAAAGTAATTTTTAAGTTAAATATGAATACATTTTTAACATTAATTCGAAATAAGTCTTAGTTTTGAGCAAATAATTAGTTAAGAGTTAAAAATATGTGAATACAATATAAAAACAGGCAGTTTTTATAGTAAGTATCGTAAATATCTTATCACAGAATATATCACTTAATTCTTATAATAAATATCATATGAATAAACAAATATAACAAAAGCCATCAAATATTACCTTAAAAACCAATCAATCATTTCATTACCACTAAAGAGCGTAACCTTTTCTTAGACGAAGAACTATCACAATCTCTGAAGTCGTCATTTGAGTCCATTTGTCGCTCGTGTCGTGCGTTTGGGTGATGTCTGACACGACTTTCAATCTCTTTATTACTACTAATACTATCATTTGAATTATGTCTACAATTCTTTGAATAAAACCTCTGCTTTTGTCCGCAATTATCAGACAAACGACTTTTAACACTAACTCTGTTTGCATTCATTGGACTATTATTTTCAAACAAATCGCTGTTTCCACTGCTTTTGTCTTCAGACAGCGAGTCCTCCGTTACGGATACGGATGAACCGAACTTCTGTTTCCTTCGCTCCAATACAGACGTCTTCGACACATCACTACTCGCACTCAATTTGATCCTTTCTTTTGTCTCCTTCTTGTCGCAGATGTCTTCTCTGCCAGAAGTCACGTCTGAATTGTCGAACAATTCCTTATTATAATTCGTTTGTCGATTGGAATCACAATTCAATTCATTATTATTATCACTCTTTGAGATGTCATTGCAAACAATTGTCTCATCAATTGTCTCACAATTCATGTCAGCGTTTGTAATGTTCTTATCGTTTATCTCATTAGTGGTGGTCGTTGTGGTCATCGAGTGCTTGTCTTCACAGCACTCATCGCTGTCTTCGTCGCTCTCATCGTCGGAATCGTTGCGTTCGTATCGACTGAACCTCTCGGGACCGACACTTCCCTTGTGTTCCCCTCCTTTGGACCCATCCGTCGACGTCTTGTCCACTATTTTAGTGAAACTCTTTGAATGACTGGTTGTCTGACTATCAGCTATTTGTGGCTCGTTTTTGGTCAAAACAATCAGATTTGAATGCTTGGATCCGTTGTTTCGGTGACTATTCTTGAAGTAATTGTTACTTTTGATGGCATTATTGGTGCGCTTCTTGACATCAGCCGTCGCTTTGGATTTGTCTCTTACGGCCATTGACTTCAGTGCAGCCCTTCTCAGCATCTCTTCGTCTTCCTCTTCATCTTCGCCGCGGAATGTCTTCTGAGAGGACTTCGAAGACATCTTAAGCTTATAATTCAAATGTCTGTTCAATGTATGAAATATTTCAACAATTTTATGAGTGAATAGTGTTTGCAATGAAAACATGAATCAATAAAATCTAACCTTTAATTGAAAATTGAGTGAAATTTGTATGAATTATGATTTGAGAGTAAATATAATTAGCAAACAATTGATACTATTTTTCAAATTAATAAACCAATAGTCAGTAAATGAATGCAATTTATGCACAAAAACAATACATTAGTCCACAAAATGGCTAAAAAGCCGTTATTTAGTGCCAAACAGTGTTTACACGTTAGGAGTGCCAAAACGTATGCGCCCTCACCATAAACACCCGCCACTGGCGCCATAATCAGTCATTTATTTGGGCGCTTTGGCGTCAACTTTTATATCAACAAAATATACACGTGTGTAGGCAACCAACAAAATTGAAAATGGTAAATCATCTGGATTCATCTCAAAAAGTTAACTCTTATCACACGGAATATAAATTATGATATAAGTCAGTGGGACGGGAGCCACAGGACGCCACTGCCTTTGGCCTCACTTTTGAGCACTCATTGGTGGCGTTGAGTGAAGGGTTGTCTCCCTTTTGTGCACAATATTTATGTATTCACTCAACAAATCTGTGGACAATATTTTGAAAACACATTCACAGGTCATCGCATGATTCATTTGCATTGATTTGTGCCTGGTCAGTGTGGTCACTATATTGGACCCTTAAATACATTGATTACATTGCAATTGAATGTCATTTTCATAATACAAACAAACAGTTCATACATAAAGTGAAGCATTGGTTGCAGTGTTGACAACAAGTGACTGTAAAACACGTGGCATTCAATTGATTGCATGTTTTTAATTGACTTTTAGATACAAATTGTTTTTGTTTTGAAAATACATTTTTGTGCCTAAATTGACGCAAAATGAGTTCAGCCGACAAGTCAGCCGTCACTTTGAGTCAACTCTTCGCGGAATTGTCTCGATTTGAAGAGATGTCGGACTTCGAGACAGCCCTCAAAGTCACCGAAAAGAGTATGCATTTGAGCCATCATTTGATTGGTTTTGTTAGTTAATTGCATTGTCTTATCGTATCTGTGGTTGCATTTAGTCCTCAAAGAAGACAAGGAGAACCAGAAGGCCATTGAGTGTCAGATTGTGTGTCAAATCCAATTGGGATTATTTCAGGAGGCAATTAATGGCATCAATCATTGCGACCAGAATTTGCTGTAATAAATGGCATTCAATTGATTTGTTTGCTGTGTTTTCACTTTAAATCTATTTCTCATATATTAGACAACAACTGCTGTACGAAAAGGCTTACTGTGAGTATCGACTCAATTATGTGAACGAAGCCATCGATACATTGGACTCAATCAAAGAACCAGACTTTAGAGCAAAAGAACTTCGCGCACAAGCGGTCAGTGGATCAGTTGAGATGATAGTCAACATAATTGACTCAATTGTTTGCATCTCTTATAGTTATACCGTTTGGAAAGATTTGATGAATGCTTTGACCAATACTTGGATTTAATTAAGAATTCTGACGACGACTACGAGGACGAGCGTGAGACCAATTTGGCTGCAGTTGTGGCCAGTCTTAGCATTAATGGTAAGGAGGAGTCGATTAAGTCAAAGCCACAGATAGAGGAACAGACGTATGAACTGATCTACAATAAGGCGTGCGCTCTGTTGGGGTCACATCGCTATGAAGAGGCCCTTCAAAAGCTTAATAGTGCCGAAGGTTTGCATCAAATGATTCATATATTTGAGACAATTATTGACACATTTTGTTCAGACATGTGTCGCAAAACATTGGAAGAGGACGGCGCTACTGAAGAGGAGATAGAGTCAGAGCTGGCAATCATTAGGACTCAAATCGCTTATTGTTATCAATTGCAGAAAAAAGACGAAACCGCTCTTCGGATGTATAACCAGATTCTCAAACAAAAGTGAGTTTTAGTTATCGATTGGTTTACAGTAATTACAACTAATGTTGTGTTCAGACCGAACGACTCGGCGCTGTTGGCCGTTGTGTCCAATAATGTGGTTTCCATTAATAAAGACCAGAATGTCTTCGACTCGAAAAAGAAAATGAAAACCGCTTTGAGTGAGACATTAGAGTCGAAACTGTTTCAACTTCAGCGCCAAACCATTCTCTTTAATAATTGTCTTCTACTCCTTCACACCAATCAAAGCGATTCCGTTCGCAAACAATTGGAAGAAATTAAGAAAAAATTTCCGCAACAGATATCCGAAACCATTCTCTTAGAGGCGGCTCTTCTGTGCAAAGAGAAAAAAGTGTTGGAAGCCATCAAATTCCTCAGAAACGCCACTCAAGAGAACTCCAATTTGTCACTCGAGGTATCATTGGTTTTGACACAACTTCTCATCAAAAATGGAGACATTAGTGACTCGTGTCGTGTATTACGCTCTTTGGGCGAAAACACTTACAAACCGGGAGTTATTTCCACTTTAATTGCTTTATATCTTCATTTGGATGACAAAACGTCCGCCACTTCTCTGCTGACAGAAGCTGTCAAGTGGTACGAGAAGAATATGGTATGACTTGAAGATTGAGACAAAAAACATTATTTCATTGATATGTCTATTGTTTGAAAGGCCGATAGTCCACAACTGTATGCTTTGTATCGAGAAAACGCTCGATTCTTAATGGAGACCAATCAACCGGAAGCAGCCGTCAAACTCTTGGAGAGATTGCGTAAAAATAATCCCCAAAATCCTAAAATTGTTTCACTTTTGATTAGCGCTTATTCGCAATTCAATCCCCAAAAGGCCAACGAGTGAGTCGTTTAAAAATGTTTTAATTTATTTGAATCTTATGTTTAACTAATGTTTAATGTTCTCCAAACAGAATCAGTAAAGATTTGCCACCGATTGAGAGTATTATCAATGAGATAGATGTGGAACAGTTGGAGACAAGCAATTGGTCTCTCGGAGCCAAATATGTGAAGAAGACGACCAAAACGGAGACACCGAATACTAATCCAAACGTGAAGATTGAGAAGAAGAAGAAGAAAAAGAAGAAGATAAGGCTTCCCAAGAACTATGACCCCAAAGTAGAACCCGATCCCGAGAGATGGCTCCCGAGGTATGAGAGGTCCACATATAAGAAGAAGAAAGACAAACGCGGACAACAGAGCGTCGGAAAGGGAACGCAGGGAGCGGTCGGAGAAATGTATGCCTTTAACTGTTATATGATTTATAAATTGGGAATATTTATTGGTTTTGTTCGCTTGATTCCAGTGATCCCAAAGTGATGACTCCGAAGGTGACGACCGCAACGGTTAGCTCTCCTCAGGGGCCGCGACAGCAGAGACCGACTCAGAAGAAGAAAAAGAAGACTCAACGGAGATAACCATTGAATGGATTTATATTTTCATTTTCTATTTAATATATGTTTATTTGAAAATAAATTAAATGAATTATATTTAAAATACAGTTTATGTCACTATAAATGTGCACTCGTTTTAAAATTCATCTCAAATTCATGAGATTTGAATAATTGAATGAAATTCGGGTACAGTATCTCATGGCGACTCGATATTTATATTTGCTTATAATTGGTGTACTTTTCAGAGATTGAAACTTATAGAAATACCCTTCCTATCCATTCCACATACCATTAAAATCACTAAAATCTGAGACTAGTTCAACATTACAATATTTAAATAACGGCTTTTCTAAATTTCTAGTTTTTATTTTCTAAAATAGTTTCTGTCTTATTTACACTTTTATATAATACTGTATACCGTAAATAAATTGTACTGAACAATGATGCGATATATTACTACTGATAATAATAAGTATAACATTTATATAAATATTAAGTTTTAATATCTGAAAGTTTTATAAGTCTTAACCTCTGATTAGTGGCACTTTTTTCCGCAAATAAAGCAACATTTGAGTGAAATGAGAAAATTTGAAATCCTGTACTTTTTTTTGAGTGCAATTGGTTTAAGAGATTAAAACGACTCATTTGAAGACTAGAGAGGCGTCCGATTTGTAAAAATAATTTCAATTTAAAAACTAATAGTATTATAAATAGTTGTCTTAATTAAGGATTAAATTTCTCAAATTTTTTGGTCAGATTGGCGACAGATGTCTGTTTTGCGTGACTGTTGTTTCGCGAAGAAATGACCGGTTTTGTGGTGGGAAGGGGTGGCAAAGGCTTATCTGCTTTGAATTCCGGGACATTCAAAGGCTGCACTTTTGCCAAATCGTTGTCTTGAGTCGAATTATGTGGATGCGGAGGTCGTGGAGGAGGGGGTTGTGATGGACGCGCGTAATGTAAACTCAGAGGTCTTCCCGACGCACTCCTATTAGATGAGCGCATACTTGAGGTCCGAGATATGGATGAGTTAGAAGAGATCGGAGGCGGAGGAGCCGGACGTATGGGACGTAATGAATCGGTTGTGCTCTCAGTGTTGGGCACGGGTGAGGAAATGGTGGTGTTTTTAAAATTAGATCTTGGATTTGAAATTTTGGTCGAGTTTTGCGGTAAATTAGTTGAAATGACAGCAGAATTACTGCACGACTCCATTTCCAGTGATATCGGACTTGAGATCTCTAGAGACTCGGAGTTAAAATTAACGGGAAGTCTCGGAGGCTTTCGATGAGATATCTGTTTGGCTCGGGATTTGATGGCAGACTTACGGGCTTTGATAAACCACCAGTTTTTGATGGAATCGTTATAATTGTATATCAAGAAGGCTGTGATTGCAGTCAACGGCAAAATGACCAAAAATATAATATACATGGCAATCGTCAAGAAATATCCGCTCGTAATAGTGTGGGCACAATATGGAGGCGCGAATCCCGGATAACAGTGACAATTGCCCTGATTATCACACAAACCGTTTTTATTACAATTATCTTCACAGGCGTTGTTTTCAAGGAATCCTTTGATTGAAACACACTTCTGGTTAACACACATTGAATTGGTCCCACATTTGGCACCGTTAGGCACTAACCCCGGATCTATAGTATCTAATCCGAGGTCAATCATAGCTGAACGACAGGCAAGTATTTTGCCTTTGTTGGGAATGAATGATCTGGCTAATATGGCCGCGCTTTCGGTCCCGTATTTCAATTGTTCGCTTTGATGGAAGCAATGAAGTCGACCGCAGATCACATCTGGAAGTTTGCAACTGATATACGACTGGTTTTGCTTCAAATAACCACAGTTTCCATTGGCGTTGCCTTTGATGTTCTGTTGATAACATTTATAATCAGAAACCTCTCCACTCTTTCCCCACAAGAGTTTGCATTGACTCTCACGGGTATCACATCTGCCGTCATAACAGAAGGCAAAGCCTTCGATACATTCGGTTCCGTCCTGTACTTTGAGGTCTTGCGGACAATACTCGGACACTCCGTCACAGAATTCAGTCAAATCACAGTTACCTTTCGCTGGTCTGCAAATCATCTCCTGATTCTTATCTACTATTTTACATTTAGTTTTATCACAACACGAGCCAACAGCGCATTCAGCGCCTGTCGTCAGTTTACAAGTGGTCGCATTACAGCACTTATTATCACACGGACTCCTGAGGCCACAGTCGCACTCCTCTCCCTTCTCCACAAACCCATTGCCACAAAGGGGTCCAAACAGTTGTTGCGGCTTATTATGAAGACAATGATCCATACCCTGCTTGAGTGAGTGCTCCAAGTATTCCACTGAACACGAAGACCAATGCTTAGGGCTAATAGTGCTCGAAGACGGAGCCATAATGCACTTGTCGTCAGCGCACCGACACTTGTCTGAGTCGTGTTCCATCCCGAAGTTGTGGCCCAACTCGTGCGCTACAGTAGTCGCCACAAGACTTGTAATCTAAATAATCATTTATAACAATTAAAACCACATTCAAATGTCTAACAAATATCTATAACTTACTTGACTGTGATCTGTGTTCACTCCACCAGAGTATTCATAAGTGCTGTCAATAAAAAAACCAAATTAAGTCTAAATTTATATAAAACTAACAAACAGTATGAATGCTCACCAAATGGATCCCTTTAGAGCTTTGCCAACAACTCCGCCATCAAACGAAGAGCCCGTTATTAGCTGTGCGTTATCATTGGGATGGATGGATATAAGGCGTTCCCTTCTATAGTGCAAAAAGTTGGTAAGGGTTTGGTCGCCATCAGTCGATAGAGTTATTTCATTCATTTCGGTCCAAATGACAACTCCGACCAAAACCACAAATATATTCAACTGACTGTAAAGCTTTTCATAAAAAATAAATAATTAAAATTCAAGTTCAAAATAAAGTTATAATAAACAAAAACAATAATTACAGCGTTTACTATATTTGCAATCCGTTTACTTCTATCAAAAACAGTGGTCTTATTCTTCTTGTTTTGAGTGAACTAAACATTTGAAAAAATATCATAATATTTAGAAAATTTATTATATAAATCGATAAATTACTGACCACTTCATAATCATTAACAATAACTAATTCGACATAACGTGAACCACTATTACTATCATAAGGATCTGGAATCGATCTCTTATTTCGATTTTCATTGATTAACAAATTAGTAATAGTATCGCCTTTAAAACCTATAAACATTTTCTATAAAATTAGTACAAAAAGTCAATAAAATGTTGTCCAATATTATTACCACATTTGAAGGATGAATGGAGAGAATCGCTGTCTCTAAACACAATCACTGCTCGACTGTTCTCCTTGGGATGGATGTGATATAAATCATTTCCATCGCTAAATACACCACTAATTAACTGATCACATGTTGAAACAGCAGCCCATGAATTGGTACTTTGATTAACTAAATGTCCCCTAAAGTGACAGTCGTTTTGATTCTGTAAATTCATTATCAAGATTTTTAAAAATTGCTTTTTCCAAAAATTCTTTCCTAATTATTTACAATAAAATGAGGCATTGATTTGACATCATTTCCATTTTGACGATGTTTTTCGAAATAATCTCTGGGAATGAGCTGAGAATTTCTTTGTAAATGTAATTCAAATGATTTATTAAAAGCTTTCAATTCAATTCTCAACCCATTATCCACCAAATCTAAAGTCTGGAAAAATTACAAAAACAACATAATTATATTCATAAGTGTATTGAATTTTAATTATTAGGCAATCATTCGCAGACATTAATTTATGCAAAATAACTTGGATTTACTTTAGAAATAAATTTAAAAATTATATTTATCTAATTCTACTGAAAGCAATTCTTAAGAAATATATTTCAATTGATTTTTTCACTATAAGCGCATAAATGTACCGTAATTCAAACTCTCGTTATAATTCTGTAATGTTCTGAATAATAGAGATAATTGCAATAAATTGCTTTAAGTTTTATATTATACCATTACATTTAGATTTTATAAAATCATATATAATGACAGATGCAATCAAATAATTAGCGTACCTTTGATGGGCTTGTAATGTGGTTAAAAGACGGAAACAATTTTGGGAAAACAATTTCATGTCTCGAAAATTCCTTTAAGGGATCTAATAATTAAATAAAAAACATTTTTAATCACAAAATTCTTATGATATAAAGCATTAGATCATAATACTAGAATGTAAATATAATTATTTAAAGAAAAGCACAAAATAAAGTTAAATTTCTTACATTATAAATTATAATATAGAATAACTACTGTATACAGTATAACTATATTATAATATTTGTAACTTATACAGTATAGTTGCACTGTACAGGAATAACAATGAATGGATTTATATTTTCATTTTCTATTTAATATATGTTTATTTGAAAATAAATTAAATGAATTATATTTAAAATACAGTTTATGTCACTATAAATGTGCACTCGTTTTAAAATTCATCTCAAATTTATGAGATTTGAATAATTGAATGAAATTCGGGTACAGTATCTCATGGGGACTCGATATTTATGTTTGCTTATAATTGGTGTACTTTTCAGAGATTGAAACTTATAGAAATACCCTTCCTATCCATTCCACATACCATTAACATTAAAATCACTAAAATCTGAGACTAGTTCAACATTACAATATTTAAATAACGGCTTTTCTAAATTTCTAGTTTTTATTTTCTAAAATAGTTTCTGTCTATTTACACTTTTATATAATACTGTATACCGTAAATAAATTGTACTGAACAATGATGTGATATTTTACTACCGATAATAATAAGTATAACATTTATATAAATATTAAGTTTTAATATCTGAATGTTTTATAAGTCTTAACCTCTGATTAGTCGCACTTTTATCCGCAAATAAAGCAACATTTGAGTGAAATGAGAAAATTTGAAATCCTGTACTTTTTTTTGAGTGCAATTGGTTTAAGAGATTAAAACGACTCATTTGAAGACTAGAGAGGCGTCCGATTTGTAAAA
>CAJPVJ010003566.1:0-10817 GCA_905397405.1 Oppiella nova
CAGATGTTTGTCGAGAAGTCGTTGGTTTGGGACTCAACACATCCCCTGTATGTCTATCGGGAGGAACCGGTTATGTCTCTAACAGACTTTATGTCATATATTGGAGGACTGTTTAGTCTATGGTTTGGCACTAATGGCAAAGACTTTATCATTTGGCTAATAGACACAATACATATGACATATATTACCCTTTTGGTCAAATATAATCAATACATTCAAAGAAATAAAGTACATAATATAAATATAAATGTACTAGATTACATTATATTATCTAAATGATTGAAAAGTTTTATTATTAAGTTATAAATGACTGCTTCAATGAAACAATCAATCAAATACATAATATGATATTACTCATTTACATTTTAAAATTATGTTATAAATGATATTTTCATATTATCATAAAAATGTTTCACAATATTTATAAAGACAGCATTTCACAATATTGTTCAACGTACAATTAAAATATAAATCTTACTTGGTTAATAAACAATATTTTGAAATTGCGTGAAAAATTTGTTTTTCATTTTAAATTAAAATTATTATAAATAAACTTTAAACATCAATTTAAAGATTATTTTATTATATTGACTAAACGTATAAACATTAATTCTTTATATTATTTAATATCAATTTAAAATTGTATTTAATGTTAAATATAAATTTATATAGAGATAAGAATATATAAATATTATTTACAATTTTATTTATATTTTATATTAAGCATGAGTGCAATGATAACAAACATGGTATTGTCGGTGCTGTTTGGGTGGGTTTAACTGTTGACCAAGGTGAAATTAAATGGATTGCTGGAACGGAAGGGGACTATACTAATTGGCTACCGGTGCGAGTGAGTACATCCGATAAATGCGCGCAAATGATCCCGAATCAACAGTATTAGGGAAATGGATCAAGATGAAATGTGGTAAACGCAGCTTGATTGTATATCAAAAACAGCAAGCATGGACTATGGAGTTTTCTAAAATATAGCAAAATAATAGTCAAAATACAATAATAATAATAATATCGTGGACTAAACCGTTGGTTAAAAGCGTACATAAAATCACTTGAACTCCAATAATAAATTATATGTCAAAACAGATTATTTGTGGAAAATTATGAAATAATTACCTTATATTTATAGCTTATTTATAGACTGATTGAAATAACTTGAAACTGATTACGACCGAAATGAAGTCATTTGCCAGTTATATCTCAACATATTTAAGGCATTTATAATAACTACTGTACAAGCTACATTATAAAGGTGTAGCATGCGGTCAATCAGTTACCGTTTAATCAAGCAAATTGACACCAGAGCCATCTGACCAGGATATCAGTATTAATATCATCGCCAGTGTATTCAAAATACTGTATTTGCAGTATCATATAGTAGAGAACATTTGGACCTTTTAAGTACTTGTTAAATTATTGAGTTTTCATGTTAAAACATGCTAAAACTCACAAGTAAATATATTTGAATACCCGTATATCTCGGGGTTTTATAACATACTTACATTATAGTTGTAGTGATTTATTACCTGCTAATAAGGTAATCAGTGCCACGCATCCATTTGCCTGTGTTTTACAGTGTAATATGTGACCCACGTCACCCAGTAAAAATTGGTAGTAATTAGGCAAAATATTTTCATCAAGTTGAATAAATATGATTTGTTTGACCATATGTTGTAATAGTATAATGAAAACCAGTAATGGATGATAGAATAGACTTCTATGGGTTATATAGTATTTAGGCTTAAATAGGGATAACCCAATCCGATAAACATGACTGTCGGCACCCCTTACACGCGATTCCGGGGGTATAGGTAAACAAATAACAATTTGATTTAAAGTCTTCTTTTTAAACTCAATTAATTAATATTCTATGGACAATTCAATGGTAAAATATTCAAACATAAATTTCTATTTATATGTAACAGCTAAACAAAATAAATTGCAAAAATGAGGAGGATGATATTAGCCTTAAAATGATGCATAGATCATTATTATGTAAAATATATTTCTCGATATATAGTAATTTAACTTAAAATCGTATTCCTGTGTTTTGCTTATAAATATATTGCTAAGTACAAATTTTATAATAAATTATAAATTTATTAAAAATTAATAATAAACTTAATAAATCATTAATATTTCATTAATGGCCCACATAAAAGACTAACAGGGTCTTCTATATCTTCCTACATTTTCCTTTCCTTTCAATTACTTGGTTAAAATTTTTGAATATATTTTAAAATTTCAGGTCATTGTTGTCTAAAATTATAAAGTTTCTATAAGGATTGTTTTAAATTTAACAATGGTAACATTTTTGAAAATATTTAAAACTTTTAGCTTATTGTTGTCAATCAATATAAGAACTGGATTCAATATTGGCCTTGACTAATATACTAACATTAACATTGTAACCAATTTTCAATAGTATTCCTAATTAATTGTCAACACTTATAAACGATTCTTTAATTAAATGTTATTTATCAAAATTTCCTTTGAGTTAATTACTCAGTATCAATTAACAATTTATTAAATAAATTTAATAAATTATTACTTTTTTATATTGGGCCTATACTAAATCGTGTATAAATGTATAATAGGTAAACAGCATGAGAAGTTTATTAAATTAAAACTCTCTTTTGTCCCACCTATACCTTCTCCTTACATGCACACTGTCTAATGTTCCCAGGGGGAGGGGGAGGGGAGGGGGAGGGTCACAAAGTGATTCTAGTATACGATTTCCCTTACGGAAAAGTGTATAAAAATAATAATTTTTGAAATGGAATACGGTATTTATAATATAATTAATAGTGACTTTGATTTAGTCTTGTTTGAAATAATTTTATAGAACAATAAATAACTTTTCACATTATAAGCATAATTTATTAGATTATCACTAAATTAAAATAATTTTCATATAAAATCTTTAGAAATATATATTAAAACTAACGATAAAATTAATAACAATTACTTAATTAATTTTCAATAATTTTGTGAAATCCATGAAAATTACTTGCGAGTTTATAATAAACTTTGGTCAAGTCAATTTATGTAATCCTGGCCAGATAATTATGTTCTACCGCTATGACTATACCATAGATTAACATTCATTGGCTCCAAAGCCAAGTTACTAATACTTATAACATTAGTAATTGCTAAAGATCAAAAATTTTGTTAATGTATGGACTATACTTTTATCACTCGTTTCAAAAATGATTTTTTTTGTAATTTTGGTAATAGCGGCAAACCGGGTAAATATATACTGAACAAACCTAATTAGAAATTTATATTATTTTGATTTATACTATACATTACAGATTTTAATAAATATTTAATAAAAGGTACATGAAATCCACTAATAACACAATTACTATAAAAACATAATAAGGAAAATTAATCGTGTAATTTAGTTTTCCATTGTTTAATTATCATCAAGAATATTAAGCTTATTATTCATAGGATACAGAATCCAGTTAATAATACTTTAACATTAGTAACTGCTGAAGATCAAAAATATTGTAATCGTATGATCAAGTATATAATTATTCGAGATACACCTTGTTCAATTTGTTTTCATAGAGAAATGGCATAAATATTCTTAAAGAATACTTATTAAATGGAACATTACGTTGATTATTTAAGTATACAGTAGTGGGTCTGTTAATTGCACCTAGTGAAATTGCTGTAAAACTTCTATCACCTAACCTATTATTATTCAAATAGATAGCTAAACCTTGGTCAGATGGTGTTTTAATTGCAAAAACAAAATCAGGTATATTAGTCAGTTGATTGGTTGATAGATCGAGGTAAGTTAATGATGCTAAATTTATGAATGCATAACTATTTAATTTATTGATGCCTGGGTAAATAGCGATATACCATAATTTGTATTGTAATGGTGAAAATGCGCCTGATGGTATTTCAGTAATTTTATCATTTCCAGTAATCACCAGGGTTTGTAGTTCACGAAATTTAGCCAATGTTTTGAATAAATCATCTTGTTGCAAAATTGTATTATTTATAATATGAATATTCTTGGTGTACGTAACAGTCTCACAGAAAGCTTCTGGATGTATTAGCTGTAAGTTTGAATTTTCAATGTACATTGTATTAAAATTAATATCATGAAATGTGCTCGGTGGGATATTATTAATAAACGTGTTGTTAAATCGAAAGTAATCGAAATATTTTTCATCAGGGTCAAGTGTGCGGCTTAGTTCAGAGAATATACGATCCAGGTCAATATCACTATTGCCACCACATTCAATATAATTGTGTTGACACCCTGTACATGGAAGTAGTACATCAGGATCAGGGCATTTACATAATATAAGCTGCCAATATGTGTGTGAAAGTAAAGCTATAATAATGTCTAAAATATTTACAAAAATTATTTAATATTTAATAGTTTTTAAAGTTATTTTAAAATAAGCACAAGTACTCTACAGTAATATGTTAGTTTTAAAAATTATAATAGCTATATAAAAGTAGAGTTTATATGCTGATTTTGTATAGTAATATATAATTTAAAGTTTCTAGTTTAATTTAAAATTAAAAATGAATACTTACAAATTTTACACTCCATTATGGAAATAATTTAACTGTTTGTAACATTACGTATAAAATAATAATTATAATTTACACAATAACAATGTTAGAATGCTTACATCAAATTATATCAATGTTTAATATTTTTTATTGCTCAACATTTATTATTAATTTGACATAAAATAATAAACAATTTTACTTTTTTGTTAAGATAAGAAAATATAATTTTCCAAATATATTTTATTAGTTTTGTTAATCGTTAATTTGAAAATTTAATTTTAAATGCATAAATAAAAATACTTTATTTAATAATTATTAATAGCGTTTACATATTTAAACTGTTCTAAATATTATAAATAATATAATTGTTAAAAGTTATTAAACATCATACATTTTTAGCTTTATTTTCAGATAATATTTTTAGTAAATAGTATCAGTTTCGTATAATATATTATATTACGTGGTTTTGTGCTTATTATAAGTATGAAAAATTTTTTATAATGGGTAATTAAATCACTTTTATGATTATATTGAAACACAATTTAGGTTGCTGTTACATTATTATATAAAATTATATTAGAGTAGAACATTTATGATAAACTCGATTGTAACTAGGACAGTATTGGATATAGCGATAATAATTATTTATCTACTAAGGAAATCAAATATAATCAATACTCTAGCACTACAATGGGCATAAATTGTGTTCCGGGCCACATTAACAGAAACAAAACAGTGACTATTGAAAGACTATGTCTTGATTCAATTGTTTAACATGCATTATAATGCATTCACTATAAAAAAATGCACTAATTTAACTTGTATTATAAACACGCGTTTCTGACATGACATTATGATTATGAATTAGATAATAATGTTATAAAGTAATTATATACATTTTGTAAACTTTCTGGTGTACTTTAAAGCAAAATATTCAAATGTTTAATATTTTAATTTTCAATACAAAATAGTTCCCTCCAAAGTACATACTCTATAGCATTGAATGCCAGAAGTGACAAATAGTGTCATTTACTAATGTTAAAACATAGACAAATGACATCCAGTGTTACATATGGCAATGAATGCTCTATAGCTTTGAGTTCCAAAATTGAGTAGCATGAGCAATTAGTAATGTTATTAGCATTAGAAAATGTAATTACTTATAACCCTTAATACACACTGTTCTATAGCAAAATTAAAGTTTATTGTATTGGTTGGGAGGATAAATTTTTTTGTTGAATTTTATTTGAAACCTGTTCTTATTAAATCAAAACAAAAATATAGTGTCTTTAGATACTTTGTCATCACAGCACCTGAAGTAGCCAGTTCCACGTATTACAAATTATTACAACTAGTGATGTATTGACTAAAGAAAGTAAATGTGTATTTTCAACACTAGTTATTTATTCAATGATAAACAGTCATAAATACAATAGTAAACAATTTTCAAATATGAATGAAATCCTATAAATCTATTAATCATTGATTCATTAATATAAAATTAGCACACCATCAAGTTTATAAAATAAAAATTGTTATTAAGTTTATAATGGAAATAAATAAGTAGTGCTGTGAAACATTTATAAGTTTATTAAGTTAATACATCCCTATTTTTAGGTGATTTAAATATTTGGAACCCAATGCCCTGAAGCATGCCGGTGTTATAGGTTCTGGTGCATTTGGCAAAGTAATAACTTCTGGGGCAGTGTTATAGCTTTTATTGATAGTGTCTAAGGAATTATATTTTTTGTTTTGTTTTAGCAAGCACAGTTTTCAAATAAAAGTTGACAAACGTATTTATGAACTAACCAACTTAAGATTACAAGCTTTATGAATACATTTGAAATAACACAATATGTAAGTTCGTTGGTATTATATTATTAAGACAGGCAAGCTTTAAAACTACCCTTATGATTCATATTTATTTCATGTTACATTAGTGATAAAGTGGTAAAAAGAAAGTAACATTAATAAATATTAATATAAGAGTTATTTGTTTAAAAAATATATTTTAATGAATTTATAAAAATTTTGTCATATTAAAATAAAGTAAATTTTATATTTTATTAAAGATAACACCAAATTACAAATTACAAATTACATTACGAGAGGTGAAGGCAATGGCCAAGATTAACCATGATCATATTATACAATACAAAAATCATTGGATTTCGATGGAAAACGAGAAGAACATAAATTTATACATTCAAATGGAGCTAGGTTGGTTTTCATTGAATGTGGCTTTGAAGAAAATGCGGGATTATCATAATGTTGGCAAACAAATGCTCTTTCCTAAACTAGGCTATTATATGGCTTCGGAATTTAGCCTGGAAATCATTGAAGCTATTAATTATTTACATTCAATGTCGCCACCAATTATTCACCGTGCCATTGATCCTAACAATATTTTAATTAAACATGACGGAGGCTCAAATTTTATAAAATTGTCTGAGTTCAAATTTACGGCCATACACTATAATGATCATACAATTTCGGTAGGCACTGAAAATTACATAGCCCCTGAAGTTAACCAAGGTACTAAGTATGGCACCGAATCCGATATATATAGCCTTGGAAGAGTTTTATTAGATTTGTTTAACTTTGATATTGAAACTTTAGCATTAGAAAAAATTGCTAAAGATATGAAACCCAATTATTCTAAGATAAAAGACATTGTTAAGACTTGTTTGGATTCTATCCCAGCTCAACGAGAGTCATGCAGCAAATTATTAATTGAGAAAGATAATTGGTCTTTGTCCATAACAAGTGTTTTAGATGATATTAATGATTCAATTACTGGAAATGACAATTATGATTATGACAATAATTTTGTCCAGTACTTTTTGAAAATAAAATACGAAACACACAAATTAAACCTAAAAGGGTATCAAATTTCTAATGCATTTGTGTAAAATAAATAAACCTTTATATTTAAAATTAAACATAAGTTTTTGATTAGTTTGTATTGTATTTTGTATCTTAAACAAATAGATTGACCTAATGTTTACAGATTGAACAATAATAAATTTTATTTATTTTCAAAAATTCCCAATTTTTCTATTTAATTTGTTAACATTGAATTTATAATATATTTACTAAATAATATTATCAATCAATGAAGTAGTTATTGAACTATTATAAGACACTTTTAATATATTTTGAATAATTAATTTTTATTTATCAATAGACAACATGTAACAAATAAGATTAACATTATTTTAAAGTTTAAATGTTGTCATAATATTATACTGGATTATAATAAGTTATGTTTTATTAATTAATCCAAGTAACACTAAAATAATTGCAATTATTAATTAATTGTGCCTTTGCCAAATGCGAATGGCATAGTTCTTTGGTCTCACCTCGGTGTTTGATACCAAAAAGCTCAAGGCCCATTCGTTATTTTGTCTAGCAAAATAGGTTGTTCCTGTATAAATCCAATTGGTCCACGAACCTGGTAATACTGACATTGACTCGGTATCCCAGCCTCTGTGAGCTTTAATGTCAGTCAACCTTGGTGAACCACCATCTTGGGCGCCCCCATTAAACACATTACTGCCACCACCTTCAGCCCGGAAAAATGCCCCTGCATACTTCGTAGTGACATCTGTCCATGTTAATAGAGGCCATATAATTTTAGGATCCTTTTGCCCTGGTAATTGGACATAAATAAAACCAACAGGAATGGACTTATTCATAATTTCACTTGGTAACGCTATTTTTAGCTCGTTTAATTGGGCTGTGGTGGTATCAAGCAACTTTTTGTTTGTATAAATTTCGTGCTTGTACATTTTGAGCTGTTTTGTATTTTCATTAGTTTGTTTTACGATAGCTTTCACATACTGATCCATTTGTTCAATTGACCAAGGTTCAACGTATTGACATAGAGCTAGGTTCTTTTTCATACACGGCTCATCAGTCCATTTGCCAAGTTGAGTAGCTTGCTCAGATTCAAGTTGCACGCATTCATCCGGAATCTCCAATGGTTTACCCTGAGCCCAATTATTGTAATTGAACTCGGTGCCATCGATCCACCTATAATAAGCTAACTCTTGGTCAATTTTAGCACCTATCCACACTCCGTCGACAATTTTTTGCTTGCTATACAACATGTCTGTTATAAAGTCTTGCTCAATTTGTGAATGAATTACCGCCAAGGTTGAACTTGCGTATTGTTTCGAGCAAAATGTAGCAGCATCATCGTAGGTGAGCATGGTGTCGTTAAATACTTTATAGCATTTTAGGCCATTTAATGAGTCCCACCCTGTCCAACATATGCCATAAGCATGATGCATCAGGCACACTGTAATATATAAATAAACTGTATATTTAATTTAATATTAAAAGACAAAATAATATTTTTATGTATTACGGCTCACATAATAAAATATATATATTAATTATGCATTATAACAATACTTACAAATAAAATATTGAATTAATATAATGCTAAACGTTAATGCTTGCATTATGCCACATAAAACTAATATGATTTTAGTTCGAATAACACTGTATTTATTGATTATGTTATCTATTGAGTATGCTAATTCAGTAGTATTAATCATTTATATTTATTATTGAGTTTAATTATAAAAATGAAAAAAAATTTCTTTTCTTGGAAGTTGATTCACAGTATATGCCAACACGTGTGATAAATCATTGTCCATATAAATTTAACCTTGTCATTTAAGTACTGGTACACAGTGTAATAAGGGGATTCATTTATCTCGATTTCAATATACAGTTTGTCACATATTTAATCAGATTTATGTTAATTATTGTGCAATCAATGTGTAATGATTTTCACGCTAATTGTAATGTCAAAATTATTTTTATAAAAACAAAGTGTAAACTAGAAATACTACTTTTTCATAACACTTTCTATTAATTTATTTCACTATTCATTCATTATTTATTATTTTTTCTATATTTAGTAATGATTTTCATGTTAATCGCTTTATTAGTGCCTAAAATTAGTTATAATTTTAATGTCAATTTTGTCAAAAAGTGTAATAATTTCTCAGTAGTGATTAAAATTAATTTAAAAATATTCACATAATATTTATAAAATCACTAAAATAAAAATATATCTAATATTCACTTGACATTGAAATAAGTGTTTTTTTATTTGAAACAAATTAAAGTGTTGCTTATAAAAAATTTAAAACTGAGTAAATAATTGTCCCTATTAATTATCACATAGCATTGTAAATGTGCGTATTTAACATTGATGACATGTCTTATAAGTTACAATTAAAGTACAATCTTTTAATAAAAATTATCATATTTTAAATATTGTCCTATAATTCTATAATTTTCCAATTAATTGCTGAATGAAAATTCATAAAATATATTGTCTTATTAAAAATATATAAGAATTTTAAATAAGTACGGTAATGTGAGTCTGTTAATAATTAAAATTAAATAAACATTAAAAACTGTATCACGTGATACAAGACATAGTACATGTATTTTAAAAACATCTGTAATTTATTTAATACAAAAAACAAAAATGATTTCCCTATACATATCCCTACTATTAATATCTGCAATAAACGCCCGGATCATAGCCCCACAAAACGGGGGTTACCAACAGCCTAACCGTGGCGATGAAGTAGACCTCCCAGATGGGGCTCAATACGAAGAGGGGGAGGAGGAGCCTACGGAAAGCCTCACCACGACCACCGAGTTTGTGGGGGCGGGCACTGACGTACCGGAGGCGCCCTGCGATAAGCCGCCCAATCATATCATGTCTATCACGGAGTTGTGTGGACTGCCCGCCCATAAGGGTATCGGAAATGACGATATTATAAGATATTATTATAATCCGGTCGTCCAGTTGTGTATACCGTTCTCGTGGTCCGGGAGGGGCGGTAGGTATCAATATATGTATTCGTATAGGTCTTATACTATAGGGTTATATATCTGACTAATAAATGAGCACGATAGTAACTTAAGGGTCATTCATGTTATTTAAAATAATTTAACTAGATATTGTAATTAAGTTATTTAAAATTTTTAAGTACAGTTTCTAATAGGTATTTACTCCAGTTATTTATTTATAAATATAAAAATACATTTATCAATTTATGTTTAACGTTATAAAAAAAGATTTAAAATTTAATATTATCATATAAAACAATTGAGAAATTAATGTTATTTAATAGTTGTTTAACACATATATAGCAATTTTTGTAATATAATTATAATAAACTATAAGTTAAGTATAAAATATAAGTCAATAATTTTAATTTTTT
>CAJPVJ010003567.1:0-10816 GCA_905397405.1 Oppiella nova
TGGACAGCAACAGCAGCTGTCGGCGCAAAGACAGCGAAATGTTGCCCAGAAGTGCCTCACAAGAGGCCGAACGCAGCTGTGATACCGTCTGCGAGAATAGTTCTGTCATGTAATCCATCGGATCTCTCATCTCATCACTCAACACATCCATACATACCATACATACCATACATATCTATCATCGCATCATTTGTCTGTCGCCGGAGTTTCGGTTTTTATTGTCATAAATTTTATTGCCTTTATTTGACACTATATTTGCAGAAATCTGTTGTTTTATTGTTTTTTACTGTTTTTCGAGATTATATTGTTATTGATATATTGAGTATAGTCTTAAAGTATTAAATATAATTTTGTATAAAATTTAACTCGTATAAATATATACCAAATGCTTACATATTAGTTAAGACTTAACTATTATACAATGGCTTTGTTTATAATATTAATTAAATTTGAATAAATAATTAATTTTTGTTTTATTGCCACAAATAAGAAGATTTAAGAGAGATTACCATTAATTGTATGTTAGCTTAGACTCCATACACCTACTGAAACATCAAAGGAATATTTGTATAGAATTTATGGTTAACTAAACACATAATTCATAATCCATTTACAAACCAAATACTATCATACAGTATATGTGTGTTTAATTTAATGAGTGGTTAGCATAAGTATGCGGTCATACAATGTACAGTATTAACTTAAAAGCGAGCAAGGTAAGCCGTTATACGAATATATTCTATTGATTAAAGCCGAAACTTTGTGACCCATTCTCTAATTAAACAAACATTTTGTTTAGCACTTCGTGTGTTAAATAAGTAAAGCTATTATAACATGGCTCATCTGATTATACAGTATATACACAATTTTTTTTATTTATTTTCCCAACACTTTTGTGAAGAATAATTAATTGATAACAAACTGGAGATGATTTGAAAACACTTCGCACTAAAGGATTAGTTATTTGCTGAATTTAGTGTATAAAACTGTTTTATGTAATAAATATTTTATTATTTGAAATATCATTTTCGAGATTACACTTTATTAATTAATTTATGAGTTATATTGCTAATAACGAGGTAAGTTTAATTCAAAATTATTTATTTATATAAAATTTTATGTATATCTGAAAATATAATAATATATTTATTGCCATGTCTCTCTACAGGTTTCCAAAGTATACAATTTTCATTTTATATTGAACATTGAGTTTCAAATTTGAATGGATTTTTATTTTCAAAAAGTTTGATAAATAAATCATTGATTTATTTATAAAGAGAATAGCGGAGAATAAACACTTTTAAAAACTCATAAATTATACTAATTTAAGTAGTTTTGAATATTTTATAAATTTCGCTGTAAAATTTAAATCTCACACAAAAATATCCAATTATTGAAGCTTTAAAAATATTTCTATTGAAATAAGCAGCGCATAAAGAAACGTGAAATTCAATACAATTCTATGAATATTCCGTAAAATAAATTCTTTACTCAAAAAGAATTTGAAATATTATTTTGAGATAAAAAATATGTGCATTTGTTTTTAACATTATTGACATTATTTGCTACAAAATGTTGGGGAACTCTAGTATTGATTGCACAACAAGTGCATGTAAGTTAACGTCAAAAGATAAATCTATAACTTATAGATTATAAGCTATTTGTAGAGTACAGTGAATACCTGGATATAATTCCGGGATCTCAAGAGGGTATAAAACATAATATTTCTAAGTTAATATTATTAGTATTGAATACTGTATAACTGTGTTTTACATTTAATGCATTGAAATCCACTTTGAAATGAAAACATTATATAATATAATATTCTGAGTAAAATAAAATAAAAGAATTGGGATTTAAATGCATAATATTTGTTTATAGGAATCAAATTTTTATTATATTCTCAAAACATAATTAAATTAAATATTTTTTATATAATTCTCTCTCTCTCTCTCTCTCTCTCTCTTCTCTCTCTCTCTCTTTCTTTCTTTCTTTCTTCACACACACAGAAGTAGGGAGAGACAGAGGGAGAGTCAGTCAGTGAGTGAGAGAGAGAGAGAGAGAGAGAGAGAGAGAGAAAATATATTTACAACTATAACTATATATTATATCACAATTAATAAATAATTTAGGAATTACTTCAATGGGAATAATATACTTATTATTGCTATTAATAATCTATATTGAGCATTTTGTATTTGTTCTAATAATAAGTTGCAAAACAAGACTAATATTATTATACTAGTAACATAAGGCTAAGATTACACAGCTACTAATATTACATAATTCTTACGTATGATATCAATTTAATAAACTGTTTGAAGTCATACCACAATGAAATAGCGACCCGTTTTTGTCATTATCGTAGCCAATGTATTGAGTTTTGCATGCTTTCTATCAGTAGAGTATACAATATATTGTGATTATTAAATATTAATTAAAATCTCGAAATAGATTTTATTTGAAAAATCAGCGAATAGTAAACAAAAGCAGAGATTGAAAAGTGCATGAAAATGTCATCAGTTTTTTCAATCAGAGTATTAAATGAGTTTTTGTTTTCGCAAATTAAATTCTTACTTTATGAAAATTATTTGTTTATATAAAGGTTTTGCTTTTAATATAATTTACTTGTGTTTTATAATTAGTTATCTTCTAAGTCAAACAAAAAATAATAATCGAGAATCATGCAAATAAAGTATTGCCCTGGGCATTGTGTATAATATATTTATGAAAATTATTATTGATTTTAGATATAAGAAACGAAAGATAATATTATTCAAATGAAATTCAGGAATATTATGAGTGGAAATATTTTAGTAAATATGTATACACTTTTATAAAAGTTGTTTTAATTATAAACATAATCTATTCAATAAACAAATAAATATTTAACATTTGATTGATTTTTGTTTACAATGTTAATAATAAAATGCTATGTTTTCAACGGAAAACTGTATTTAAACAACCTGTTGCTCCATATATTTTGCAACCATAATACTCGTGAATTTGTAAATCCAGAATTGACTAAATATTTAAAACCGTATTATTAAATTATATCTGATAGACCAAAATGAGATGACTCTCAAATGCTTTTATTTATTCTTTAAATATTGCTTTTATGTAAAGTTTGAAATACTATGTATAAACTGATTACTTTCAATCTTTACATAAAAGCAATATTTAAAGAATAAATAAAAGCATTTGAGAGTCATCTCATTTTGGTCTATCAAATATGATAGCTTAATGAGCCAATACATACTTATATAAGCCATACTTTGACATTAGAGTAAATTATTGACAATTGGTCTAGAGTACTCCTATGGATATTTTAGGCGTATATAGAATACCAATGTAAATTAATTGAGATCAACATTTATATAATATTGTGCTTACTTATATAACAGTTAATATAATAAAAATAAAATAAGGCTCTGGAAGATTTAGTATACATTTACTGTACGGAATATATGAAAATATCAAGTTACAATCAACTTGAAAGCACCGATTTTTAGTTTTGCACAGAATAATTATTTCACTAGAAAATATAGTATGTTTAAACTGTTTAATAAACTCATTGAATAAACTAGATTTTCAAAAACATATTAAAATGAATCCATATTTACAATATAAATTATGTATAGGCATCAGTTTTTAGTAATACTTTATGTTAATTTAGAAATGATAAAATAGTAAACATATTTAAATATATTATAATTTAAATTAAAACAAATTCTACACCATTGTTAAAATTTAATTACAATGTAAAATCTTAAAAAAGAAATCCCAAAGTAATTGCAAACTGAGTAAATATGTCATTTGCATTGATGTTTACATACTTGAAAGGAAATCAAATTATTTATTGTTAACGTAAAGAATAACAGTAAATTTATACTATTTTATAGTAATTTTATAAGGAACTAATTTAAGTTGGACTATATTATATAACCCATACATAATTAGATTGAAATGTATAGCTGCATATTTGTACAAAATAATGAGACCATTGATACTAATTATAATACAAATTCTTCATTATATGAAGAGTTATTAGTGATAAAGACGTAGAGGTTAGTCATAAAAATATAAAACATTTATCCTGAACAATTTCGTGTGATGTTTGTTAATTTTGAGTTACAATTAATATTTTTAATCAAGACCTGAAATCGTACTATTGAAAGTAATTGGACGTTAGTTTATATCTCACCAAACATTAATGAATTACTGTAGTTAATAATATGTTAACATTTTGATTGAAGAATATACAAGAAATAGTTTATAGAAATTGTGTTTTGAAATACATCCTGTTTTCTCAAAAGCCTGAGATTTAAAAGTATGCAGTAATAGAGATAACATGTAATGTGTTTTAAGGATAAAATTCAATATAAGATTTGGTGCCAACAAAGTAAGACTGTTTGGCAACAATTTTCTGACTCAACGCTTATTATAAAAGGTTTACTTATTTTCGTATATCTTTTCAATAATATTCTTGCGTTCAATTCAATATTTCTATACTACAAAAAATGTGAATCACACGAATAAATTGAAAATACATTTCCTCTGAACAGTACTCCGACTCTAATTATTTGCATTGTTTTTTGTGAACAGTTTTTTTCTACTAAATTAAGTTTGCTTTGTGTCGACGGGAGAGACAGTGAAGGCAATTGAAATCACATTGATTTTCTATGAATATCAAGTATTATATATACATCTATATATCTATACATCTAAGTATTATACATCAAGTTATTAACATAATATAAGAGAGGTTGGGTGATTATTAAAATTTTTACAGTATATTAATTTAAACAAATTCTTGGGATTAGACTTTTGGCTTTAGACTTTGAAATGCTATTTAATGAACTAAAATAAAATAGATACATATTATAAGTCCGAAATGTTTCAATTGATTTTTGTTTATAAAATGTTTTGCTACCAAATGTGTACAAAATACAGTATTTATCCCTTATTATATGGTTTAAGACTCTATGTTGCCATATGTCTCATAGAGTTAAGTAATACTAATACTAATCAGAAAGCCTTCCATTTCTTAATGAAACCAATGAATGACATCAAACATGTACTCAATGTAAGTAAAAGTCTATCCTTTATAATAGCATTCTTATGTATTGATTTGTTTATTGCATTTAATAGCAAACTAACTGATTATAAGAATCTATTTTGAGCCCAAATTACTGTCGCCTTAATTTGTCGGTAAAAAGACAAATAAATAAATAAATTGAGTTTTGCTTCATTCTGTTTTATGCATCGAAAAGCAATTTATTCTCAATTATTCTTTAATTTAATCAAAAACAAAACCAAATATACACTTAGTATATATAGTTATAGTTACAGAATATTAACTAAACTCGTGTAATCATGGAAAATTACAGTATACTGTATACTTTGTATATGATTTTCTATAACTATAAATATTTGGCATTTAAGTCAACAAGTTATAAAGAAATTGAATATGAAAATAGAGTATAAATAATATTTTCTGTTTGATATTTATCTATCTACAGTACCTATTTATTTGCAGCAATATTATCTAATATGACACTATATTGACTTTTAAGTATTTAAAGTTTATATCAAATATAAAATTTGTATGAAAACTATCTTATTAGATGTGCTTATAATGTAAACATTATTTTATATTATTTTACATTTTACAAGTAATAAAATAAATCATGATTTGATTTCCAATTAGTATTTCACTATTAAGAGTCATTCAAACAATTCATTTTACAGTAAAAATGAAGTTTTATCATGTTTTATGTTTTACTATTGTAATTATAGTGCTATTAATAGGTAAATTGGATATTTTTAAACATAATTCTTTGTTTTATATTTTCTTATATATAATGTCTCTAATTAAGAGCCAAACACTGGAAGACTATGGAAACGAATGGCAGACAAGAAGTCAACCAAAGAGTGCTTCAAAGCCTTTCGCAAAGATGTCAAATATTTCTATGATGTCTTGGAGGAGAAGTCATTCAATTTGAATCAAACCCTTAACGACGAAAAGGATTATCTGAACGTAACTATGGGTCACTTCAAGGAATCGATGGCCGAAATGGACGCTCTGTACGAGAGATGCCATCCGTTGAAGTTTAGGGACGACTTGTGTCTCAAGGAATGCGAGTTCTTGAGCTCAAAGTTCGCGAAGAATGCATTGACTGTATTCCAGTTGATGCTTGTGGTCGAGAGGTATGAATCACACAAAGATAATCCTAAGACATTGGATCAGAAAGAAGAAGTCATACTCTGATTGTTATTTGATTACAAATACTTTATTAAAATTAAATTTAAATTAAATGTTTGAGCATTTATATAAAATCTATGATTCTATCTGTATATCCTTTATTTATTATAATTACTGTTTTGCAATTTATGATTTTTAAATAAATAATTTATGAATCTTTTAATAAATAAATTAATAAATTTTATTTGCAATTTAAGAATTTTTATACTGTATTAATAAATAATGGAAATTTATTTAAAAATTCTAATTGATTTTTAAATTTATAAAATTATATTTAATATGATTTTATAAAATGTTTTAAATAGGCAATATGTTAATTTGGCACTTTAGAAACTCAAATAAAAAACTACCCTTGTTATTTTACTATTATTCAAATCACTATTTACAATAAAAAGCACATAATTTCTAAAGTAATTGACTTAATATGTAAATAAAATTTTCCAAAATTGAGCAAAATGTCACGAATGGTGTAAAAACATTTTATTTCATATAAATCATTAAACACGTCAATTATTTATATAAATAAATAAAATTCATAATAAAATACTATATTATAGATAGATTATATAAATTTATATTAAGTTATTTTAAGGAAATAAAAGACTTTTCAATAGAAAACATGAAATCAACAATAATCGCCGTCTATATCGTATTTATTGGATCTAAACGTGAATGAATTGAATTGAAAAATAAAGTGATTATTTAGTTGATTGAAATTTATTGTGTTTTACAGTTGATTGCAATGGTATTGAAGTAAATGCTAAGAACAATAGGAAAGAAGTGGACAAATGTTTTGACGACCAGAGGAAAGACACGTATAGTTTTGTGCGAAGTCTAAGCCATGGGTTGATGTCTATTGAGACGAATTCAGCCGAAGAAAAGAGACGAGTGAAGAGCGCTCTGAGAGATGTGGAGACAGTATTGACACAAATCAATAGATTGAGCAGAAAATGCGACCAAAATAAAGATGTTAATCATATGTGTCTTAATGTGTGTCACAGTCTTAGGAAACAGTACTTCGAGAGTGTGTTTCAGTTGACCAATGTTTTGAGAGAAATGGACACTTCGGGGAACAACTCTATTAATTAGCACTTATTTAGATATTATATTAAAAGTTTTATCTAAAATGATTTTTGTGTTAATTATATCATTTTGGAAATATTAATCATTTATGTTATGATAGGCGTTACTCCAGAACCTTTTCACTGGTTAATCAATTGCTTAAATAACTTATAAGCTTTGATTCGTAATTGAATTCTGAAGTTTACTGTCATTATTAATCCAATGAATAAATAATTAAACATGTAAAAAATTTCATATACCAAATATTACTTTAAATGTTTATATAAAAACAATAGTATTCACTATATTATAGCAATTTTATTATATAAGTTATTTTAGTTTTAATATTGTTGAAAATTACAATAGACACGTATATCATAACTAACGATAAGTTAGTTTAAGAATTAAATAGTGTTTGAATCGATATTCTAGTTTAAGTTAAGTAATGAAACTTATTTTATTAATACTATTATCAATAGTAAGTAACATTAGTGGCGATAGTTTCTCCAATTGCAATGAATTGGATCCACAAAAGGGCGATCTCATAGAGTTTAAGAGAAGTCTATACAGACATTGGGCTGTATTTGTGGGCTCCGGACGAGTGGTTCACTTGACGCCTGAAGAAGACGGTGTTTATCGATATCTCAACGAATCGTTGGTCGAAGTGGCCGGTAGTGACCTCTGCAGAGTCAACAATCTAGATAATGAAGCCCTTGTGAGAGGACTGAGGGCCAGGGATGTCAATTCAATTGTAGAGTCAGCCAATTCAGTGGTGGGACAGTCGGCAGAATTTGATACAATTCAGTATAATTGCGAACATTTTGCCACTCAATGCAGATATGGACACAAATTTAGTGAACAGGCTGATCATTATAATATACCAGGTGTTAGGGAGATAATTTCATTTTTTGGTAATTTATTCTTTACATCCTCTTGAGTCCAGTTTTTAATCTCATATTATATGCAATTTAAAATGTTAAGCTTTTATTATAAAGAAAATAATGATTTTGCTTTTATTTATCATTTCTATTATTTTATTCTTATTTTTGAAAATAATTTGAATATTTGATTTGTTTTGTTAATATTATGTTCTGTTTCTTCTGTTAATAAACTAATGATAATAAATATTTATAGCACTTTAGAGATTTACGATTATTTTAATAATTATTTTTACGGTAAATAAAGCAATGAAACTAAAGTCACAAATTGTTTATACCAAGGGATTACTGGAAAGGCACATTATTAAGGATTTTTAATCTCTTTATCAAGCATTCAACTATAATATGTTTATTATTTCATTTATGTATCCCTGGGAATTTCATGCAAATTTATTTTATTATAAATACCTACACCTTTTGAAATTTATTTTAGTTTAAATATTTTGCAAGTTTTACTAACTTGGTATAATAATTGAAAGTATATTGTGTTTAAATTAATATTTTATTTACGTTGAATCATGAAACTTAGTATATTAATAGTTATAACTATAATGAATGGTATTTATGGCAATGATTTGTTCAGTTGCGAGCACTTGAACCCACAAACGGGTGATCTCATTGAGTTTCAGAGGAGATGGTACAGCCATTGGGGAGTATACGTGGGCTCCGGACAAGTGGTTCATCTGACGCCCACTCCGAAGGGTGACTATCGCTATCTCAATGAATCGATGGTCAAAGTGGCGGACAGTCACCTCTGCAGAGTCAACAACCTATTTGAAGAGGCCGTTAATCGTGGACTGATGGCCAGGGATGTCGACTCAATTGTAGAGTCGGCCAACTTATTGGTGGGACGGGCGGCTGACTTCGATACCATTCAGTATAATTGCGAACATTTCGTCACTGAATGTCGATATGGAAAGGGATTCAGTGCACAGTCCGATGGTTTCAATATTCCTATCATTAGGGAAGTGCTATCATTTGTGGGCCATTTGTTTTTCACGTCCTCTTGAGTCCCGTTCATGCAATCATTAAAGTGTTTATTGTACTGAGAATTCACACAATTTTGTTCATTTTTATATCCATTATTTTTATACGTTATCTTTTCATAATTAAATTGTATACAAATATTCATAAGTATTAACACATGTAATTTTACAGACTGTAAAATTACATGTGTTAATACTTATGAATATTTGTATACAATTTAATTATGAAAAGATAACGTATAAAAATAATGGATATAAAAATGAACAAAATTGTGTGAATTCTCAGTACAATAAACACTTCAATGATTGCATGAACGGGACTCAAGAGGACGTGAAAAACAAATGGCCCACAAATGATAGCACTTCCCTAATGATAGGAATATTGAAACCATCGGACTGTGCACTGAATCCCTTTCCATATCGGCATTCAGTGACGAAATGTTCGCAATTATACTGAATGGTATCGAAGTCAGCCGCCCGTCCCACCAATAAGTTGGCCGACTCTACAATTGAGTCCACATCCCTGGCCATCAGTCCACGATTAACGGCCTCTTCAAATAGGTTGTTGACTCTGCAGAGGTCACTGTCCGCCACTTTGACCATCGATTCATTGAGATAGCGATAGTCACCCTTCGGAGTGGGCGTCAGATGAACCACTTGTCCGGAGCCCACGTATACTCCCCAATGGCTGTACCATCTTCTCTGAAACTCAATGAGATCACCCGTTTGTGGGTTCAAGTGCTCGCAACTGAACAAATCATTGCCATAAATACCATTTATTATAGTTATAACTATTAATATACTGAGTTTCATGATTCAACGTAAATAAAATATCAATTTAAACACAATATACCTATAATTATTATACCAAGTTTGTAAAACTTGCTAAATATTTCAACTAAAATAAATTTCAAAAAGTGTAGCTATTTACAATAAAATAAATTTGCATGAAATTCCCAGGGATACATAAGTGAAATAATAAACATATTATAGTTGAATGCTTGATAAAGAGATTAAAAATCCTTAATCATGTGCCTTTGCAGTAATCCCTAGGTATAAACAATTTGTGACTTTTGTTTCATTGCTTTATTTACCGTAAAAATAATTATTAAAATAATCGTAAATCTCTAAAGTGCTATAAATAGTTATTATCATTAGTTTATTAACAGAAGAAACAGAACATAATATTAACAAAACAAATCAAATATTCAAATTATTTTCAAAAATAAGAGAATAAAATAATAGAAATGATAAATAAAAGCAAAATCATTATTTTCTTTATAATAAAAGCTTAACATTTAAAATTGCATATAATATGAGATTAAAAACTGGACTCAATTGGATGTAAAGAATAAATTACCCAAAAATGAAATGACTTCCCTAAGACCTGGTATATTATAACCATCAGCCTGTTCACTAAATTTGTCTCCATATCTGCATTGAGTGGCAAAATGTTCGCAATTATACTGAATTGTATCAAATTCTGCCGACTGTCCCACCACTGAATTGGCTGACTCTACAATTGAATTGACATCCCTGGCCCTCAGTCCTCTCACAAGGGCTTC
>CAJPVJ010003568.1:0-10813 GCA_905397405.1 Oppiella nova
CAAAGGCACACATGTGTCCAATACGTCCGCCGGCGCTCTCCCTCTGTGCCAATACTTCTTCATTCATTTGCTTTGATTTGTTTGTTTGCTTTCAATTGGATCCAAATGTGACAACTGTTTGACAAATCAATGTTTCCATAGATTGTGGTAATAAGGATCCAAACACTCATTCAATTCATACAATACACCGATTGTGGCATTGAATGCAATTTATTTTTATATTCAATAATAACTATCCGTTTAAATGAAAATAACACTAAATATATCCCGTATTATAATAATAACAACAATAAAGTTCACTAACCATACCATTAATGAAATACGCACTCTCTCTCTCTCTCTCTCTCTCACTCACTCACTCACTCTCTCTCTCTCTCTCTCTCTCTCTCAGGTTATTTCAGGCGTAAACTAAATTTAAAAATACTTTCAATTGTATTAAACAATGAGTATGAAAACAAAACACACAATTGGGCTTAACTTTGAATTTAAAATATAAGTGACAGAAATTTTAATTAAATGACTTTTAATTATTTTTCAAGTCTTTTAAACGGTTTTATTTTGCAATGTCTTACAATATGGTTAGACGTCTATTCATTTATGAATGAATGTTCATTGACTCGAATATAGCTTAAACTTCGGTCAGTCGGTAACAGTCGGAAATATGACATACCATTAGATAGCAAAATGTTTTTATATGATTAAGTTTGGAGTCAAAACATTTGACTTATTTTATAATACATACACTGCCTAACAGTTCTGTGAATGATCTTTATGGTTAGATCTACTATTCTTGTTAAGTATTGTCATAGTATTGTAAAATATTATTAATATTGTAAAAATGCTCATAAGGGAGTTAAATTTACTAAAATTAATTTTTACTTTATATAACATATTATATTCCTAATTATAATATGCAACACTCAAATTAGCAACTTTAAAATGACTATACCGTACACTCACTTTTACCGGTAATATTAAGAGAAATATTTTACTGTAGTTAACTTCATAATATGTTATATTATAGCCTTTAATGTATAATTAATTTAAACTAAATTACTTATAATTCAAAATTAAGATTAAATCTATTGACGACTCTCAAATTGATGGCATCATAGAATAATTGTAATTATATAATGTCATTATTATAAGTGCACAAAAACTTGTTAAAATTGTTATGCTGTACAGTATGACAATGATAGTACTGTATATCCATTCGATTCATTTCAGAGTAATGTTAATGTAGATGATATAGAGTGATCAAGCAAATATTAAAAATAGATTTTTCGGTAATGCAGTATAAACCATATAGAATATTCTACAGTATAAGAATTCAATCAACTATTTTACATAAGATTATTTAAGTTCAAATGTTTGTTCTTGGTAAAGTTTTCTACTGTAATGTCATACCCTATTACTAAAATCGTGTAAATGTACTCCAAATAAAAAAAGTTTATTATAAAAATTTAAATACATACAATAACTACATACAATGATTGATTATGTTTGCTGATTAATGATATTTTTAATGGATTAGAAATTCATAGAACTTAACTATAGTTAAGAATTTTTATCATTTTTATAATGACAGTTTAAAGTAAGATATTAAATATAAAATTAAGGATACGTGTAAATCTTAAATACAAAATATTTATCTCTTTTCTGTCTAATATTGTCAATTATTGTAAATAACATTATAATAAATCTAATGCTACTGTAATGTACTGTATATAAATATTTGTGTTATTTTCGCCGGAAAACTAGCGATAAATATTATATATATAATAAAATAGTAATATAAGTGTAACACCGGTAAAGTACACAACTTTTAACGCATAAATATTTATTAAACTTCCGATAAAAGTATAGGAACTGGAAATATGTCACAACTTTTTTTTATAAGAACAAGGATTTTATTAATTGTCTATTTAATAGACTTTATTAGACCTAATTCAATATTTAGTTTTAAAGTCTCATACATTGAAATATTTATATTTTTAACATTTTGTGTAACATTTTATCATAAATTAATTATATAAAAATTAATATACAGGTATTATTATATAAGACTATATAGATTTTAAATAAATCTCTACGTTATTTTATAGGAATTTACTATGGGAACAGTAGCTTATGTTGTATTTTAAAATTTGATTTACTGTATACAGTACTCATCAGCAATGAATAATAATTTATATCCAAAACACATAAGTGTTTGCAAAATAGCTAAAGATTTAACAAACAAAAGGAAATGAAGAGTATTTAATATTTATGTGAAATAATATGCTAATTCTGGGAGCAATTAACAATAATTTAGTGGAATTTAAAACTTTCCGACAATCTGTACGTAAATACTCTGAACATTGAGGGAAACATTGAAACTATTTTTGGTTGACTTTAGCCCTCATAAACATATCCAAAAATGTTAGTGTTTTCCGATGAGATGTTTAAACATATTTTTGTTATATAAATGTTTGAAACGTTTCAAATGTTTAACACTTTTTATGCATAGTTTTGTTAGTTTTATACCCTCTCTATAAATACATCACAGATTGCCTTCAAATGCAGTTCTACTTCACTTACAATCGCTTTCATTGCAACACTATTTCCACAAATTTTTTACTATAAAATTGTTGCAAAATAATTAAATTGTCAGTTAAGTCACAATTAACCCTAATATTCATTACATCCAATTATTTGTGCTTATAGTCAAACCTATGCTCTCTCTCTCTCTCTCTCTCTCTCTCTCTCTCACTCACTCACTCTCACGCATTTACTCTCTTTCCCTTTAAATTGAGTTATTTTGAAATGAAATGTTTTTATGAAATAAATATAAATTAGTTTGAAAAATATTATGTTTTTTGAGAGCAATTAGAATAATTAAGTTTCAGTGAAGCGATTGGTAATCAAAAAAGTTTATAAAAGGCATTCATATGGCAATAGCGGACAACAACTGAGATATTAGTGAAAAGTCCCTCAAAGTACTTACAGTACTTTCAGTGATCCGTTCAGCAGAGATGCTGTTTTTCAGCAAAAGCAGCACAAAAAGCAATTGTTTCGCGAGTCCTGCACTCTGTGTATAGGATGAGTGAGCGTACGGTGTATTGAGAGCTGTAGTGTATGTGTTGTATGTAATCGTTCATACAGTGCTCACTGTATGTGTTGTATAATTAAAGGCTGCACTGAATGGTCGCAAAAACAATACATTTATCGATATATGCGATGATATGAGAGACAGTCTCTCATCACTGTATATGTTGTATATGTTGTGCTCTTTTCACTCAAATACTAATCATTATTATTATTAATTGAGTGAAAGCTATGACTCAATCGCTGGACTAACCATCGCCTCCATCACCACTGGATCTGTCAATACATTGAACCACGCATTCATCCCATTGTCACTCACTGTCCAACACCTGTCTTCACCTGTCTTCACATGTCTTACCATTACTTTTGATCCAATTCTACACTAATTATAGTTTTAATTGCTATACAATTGTCTCATTTCTATGCAATCGTCCATTTATGCCAACTAACCATTGGATCAGTTGTTTGTGATATCATTAGTTAATTAAATTAAGCAAAGAAGACATAAAGTGATTAGTTTGTGGTCACCGAACCAACTGATCCGCCATTCAATTGATTTGAAAGAACCAAAGATGAGGTAAGACTTGATTTCGGACACATCTGTCCACCAATTGAATGACTCAATGGATAATGTTTTGGTGAATCAGTTGCGAGACATCGATATCGTCTGCGAGGGCGTCAGTCATGCTATACGACGACAACTCGAAGAAGTGGTTGCCTTCGGGGTCGTCATCGGGTCTGTCGAGAGTCCATATCTACCAACACATCCAAAACAACACATTCCGAGTGGTCGGCAGGAAATTGCAGGACCACGAAGTCGGTGACCATACCATCAGCCAATCACTGGCGCCTAACTCACGATGTCTTGATGATTGTCTTGCAGGTGGTGATCAACTGTGCCATTCTCAAGGGTCTTAAGTACAATCAGGCGACGCCTACATTCCATCAGTGGAGAGACAACCGACAGGTCTATGGACTCAACTTCAGCAGCAAAGAAGAGGCCGACGCCTTCGCGCTCACAATGATTAAGGTTTTGGATGTATTGAACCAAAACATCACTAATAATATGATTACAACGAAAATCTCTGCAAATCCAACACAACAACCACTCTATGGACATATCGGAGCGCCCGAAGACTATGGCATCGGCGGAGGTCCCCCACCTCAACCTCAACAGTGGACTCAGAATCAAGTGAATGATATAAACGAGTGGAAACAACAACAGATGATTCAGGAGATGAATCATATGAATCATGTGGTGAATCACAACCACATCCTGAGTCCTCCCATTCAGCAACAAATGTCTCAACAAATGCCACCACAGATACAGTCAGCAGTTCCGCAGTCAATACCACAACAGCCGACTTACGGCACACATAATACCCATCACAGGAACCCTTCGGCGACTAACAACCCAGCGATGGTTCAACAGACGCAACAAATTCCACAAATGTCTCCACAACCGCCTCTCCAGACGACAGGTGCACCGCCTCCTCCACCACCCCCTCCGCCACCGCCGGGACCTTTGAGTGGTCCGCCACCAGCGCCTCAAATGCCAGCTGTTAATCGTTCGGCTCCTCCACCGCCGATAAATGCAAATAATATTAACGGAAGTACTCCACAGTCAGGACCCGTCAATTTGGCCACAGCTCTGGCTTCAGCCAAACTCAAGCGAACCTCTTCCTCGGCGACCAGAGACGAAGTGATGGGCTCTTCGGGCGACGCGAGCGCCAGAACTCCCGCTCCGAACAATTTGATGGACGAAATGGCAAAGACTTTGGCGCGAAGACGGGCACAGGCGGAGGGCTCACAGAACTCAGGTAGTGATCAATGCGATGGCAGTACTCCTGCCAACGACCACTCCTCAAGAAAACATTGGGACGGAAGGCATACGAATGGAAGTAATAGTCCCTCAAAAGATAATAATAGCGACTCAATGCATAGGTTTGATTGGTTTGCGATTACAATGTAAGTCCAAAACACTAAACGTTTGGTTTAAATGATTAGAATAAGGACCGGATCTCTGGACAGCGAACCCGTCAAACTCAATGGCATTGAAGGACTAGATGTCGAGAAATTCAAAAATGAAATTTTGGGAGAAATCCGCAAAGAGTTTAATAAAATGAAACTCGAAATAATAGACGGTTTGTATTTGTTTAACCCTTTTGTCGTCAATTGAATATTGACTGTATTTTATGAATATATAGCCATCAGAATGGAGTTAAACAGAAGATAAACTGATTGATTGATTGAATGGATTATATTTACATAAACACATGTGAACTCAAGTAAACCATTTAAAAGAAGATTTACTAAATTATAAATTACTTTAACGCCAATTATCCATAATCTAATGAAATACGTATGAATTATTTTGTGTAAACTTTATTAATTTTAAAAATTCAATGAAATGGGGTTTCAATTGAATATCAATGAAAAGTCGGCCCAAAAGCGCTTTCAATATTAATAGACGTAAAAACGGTTGACATATTGACACGATAGCATCGCTGACAAGAAAAGTGCCATAAATTGCATTTTATGAGCTATTTTTCACACTATTTGATGACTAACAACAGGAAATCTGTTTTTCACAGAAATCTCTATTATTTATTGCGCTTTGAATGTGATTTGAAATTATTTAATAATTATAGAGAAATAGATATTTAATTTAAACAATAGATTGTATAATATTTTTGATTGACGTCTGGAAGTGATTGCATACTTCCGTGAATCTGATCTCTTGGTTACCGGTTATCACAAAACATAAGATAATAAGAATCTGAATGCGAAGAGTTGGACCCCATTTCAAATAAAGTGATTATTTATTCATGATTTCTCATCACAATTCATGTATTATTTGAGTTTTTAAGCCGAATTGAGTTATGAAAAGTATTTTCATTGTCTATAAATCATTGCTTTTCGAGTAAATATTCTGTAATTATTTCTCATTTTAATTGTATAACTAATATTAAGATTGTATCAAATCATTGCGACAAAAGGATTGAGTCATATTTAACTCAAAAACATTGTATTCATTGTAATATCAAATTTGAGCCCATTTTTAACGAGACACTTAGAAATTAGGATTTTTAGTAGATTTTTGAGTCTTATTATTGAACTGTACTTAACTTTCGCCTAAACTATTGCTTCACTATAAATGCCTCGACTTTCTGTACACTTTTTCTAACGATCAAAACATTTACACATTTCTATTGATTTCCTAAAATGAATCCACATTTTTGGCCAAATTATTCAAATTGTTTGTATTCCTAAGAAATATTTCCATTACTTTTACTTAACACAAAAGTTATACCAAAGACTGAAAACTAGCGAAAAATGATTTGTGTCTTAATATATATATAAATTTGACAACATTTTGATACTCATAACTAAACTATTAGCTAAAAACCGTGTTAATCACAACATTTAATAACATTTACAATTCAATCATAAGTCTATTTCAAAATATCGCTTATGATTCAAATAATTCAAAACTCAATTATCTATTTATACTGCCATTAAGTGAAAGCCATTTTAATTTCAAGACTTTCGGTGCTCTAATAAAATATAAAAAATTTTAGTCAAATTTTATACAATAAGTTCATTCTTATATCAATGTATTGAATGCTTAAAACAATTGTCTAACGATTTTAATGTAAAACCAATTGTGTATTGAAGTGTAATAATAATAATAAGTAATAAAAATAAATGATTTATGATTAATATATTAATTGTGGTTTTCAATTTATTTATTCATTAAAATAATTCGTGACAAAACATATTACATTACATTCATATCAGCTTTTAATCAATTTCTCTATAACTATAACTATAACTACATTTCCCTATAAGGCCTACAGTATGTACTGTAGTTGTCACACTTTTTACATAGAGTAAAATGTATTTTATAATCAAATATAATTATAATAAATATAGATTTAAAAACTTTTCTAATTTTATTGCCTACTTTTAGATCAATAATTAGCTTTTTAAATAAAATTCTAACTGTTTTAAGCGTAAATAATATACCATTTACAGTAAATACAAAAGAATATTGTAGAAAGAATATAAATGAATAGCCTATAATAATATTGTAGTATTTTGTAGGTTATTGAAATAAATATGTTTTAAATAGATTAATTAGTAAATCATTTGTTTATTCAAAACAAGTTAGTCTAATGCGATCATCAGGGCCAATTTGGGTTAGGGTCATTTAAATGTAAATGTAGTGCTGTCACTTTAACAAATAGCATATTAAAAGTCAGTTGTATTTAATACAGTTGTAGTTTACTATAACACTACGGTTAATACTGTGCATAAAGTTATGAATGAATGTGAACCGTATGTTCACACCTACATACAGTATTTCAATGCATTTTCACCAGACATTTATATTATCATTTATATTTAGCTCCAAATTAGTGAAATCTATGTTTTATTATGAAAATTATGTTATTATAATGATTATATAATTTTAAATTGTTTTAAATTTCATTAATAGTAATTGATCAATACTTTAGTTTTGCATTATAACTAGTGTTTGCTGTATGTATACAATGTAAACTTCACTGCAATTTGCAAACAGTGAAACCAATTCATTCATTAGTCAATACAAAAATATTTGCCGTAATTTATGCCCAAAAACACAATAAATTCTTTAGAAATACAATCAAATCTCGATATAAATCACAATTTAATTTAGTTTTGAATTGTGAATAAAATTCAAATTTTTAGATTAGATTTGATGTATAATTAGTGGTTATTATTAGACAATACGAGGAATTGATGAATGAATGAATGGATGAGAAGTGCGGCAAAGAGTGTGTGAATGGAGTGTAGGTTTGTGTGTTCAGGAGTGAGCGATGGGTTGAACGCCATTTGCATTGAATTAGACTGAAGTGAACACAAAAAGCCATTCATTTGTGTCAAGTGTTGTCCACAGAAGTGATTGAATTGTGTGTCTGTCTGGCGATCACTCGATTGGGTCCACCGGTGGTCCTACTGATGATCAAAGCGACGAACAAATAAGCAGTGAATGAAAGGTTGTCTGAAGAGAGTGTTGAGTGGATGTGATGTCAATGTCATACTCGACGACCACTGAAGGCATCACTCAATCGCGACCTCAAGTCAACCCATCTTTGTATTCGTCACATCCATCACATCCCAACCCAAACGCAATGCCAGTGTCGGCGCCACAGGAGAAGACCCTTCTATGGCAGCAGAACCAGTACATGGACTCCGGGGTCCACTCGGGGGCCACCACTCAGGCGCCGTCCATCACCGGTCGCGACGACGACTTGGAGTCGGACGCCATGGCCTACGACTGGGACCCGAACTTCGGTGAGGCCTTCAGCGATGAGGCGGTCGATGAGATGAACCAACAGCTGAATCAGACGCGATCGCAGAGAGTGAGGGCCGCTATGTTTCCCGAGACTCTGGACGAGGGAATGGAGATCCCGTCGACTCAGTTCGACTCAACACAACCCACGGCTGTCCAGCGGCTGTCAGAGCCGTCGCAGATGTTGAAGCACGCGGTGGTGAACCTAATCAACTATCAGGACGACGCAGACCTGGCCACCCGTGCCATCCCGGAGCTCATCAAACTGCTGAACGATGAGGACCAGGTGGTCGTGGGACAGGCGGCTATGATGGTCCACCAGCTCTCCAAGAAGGAGGCCTCCCGTCACGCCATTATGAACTCACCACAAATGGTGGCCGCGTTGGTGAAGGCTATGTCGCAGTCCAACGACTTGGAGACCACTAAATGCGCGGCCGGTGTCCTCCACAACCTCTCGCAACACAGACAGGGATTACTCGCTATCTTCAAGTCGGGCGGAATCGCAGCTCTCGTGAAGCTCTTGAGTTCACCGGTCGAGTCGGTGCTCTTCTACGCCATCACAACCCTTCATAACCTACTCCTACATCAAGAGGGCTCCAAAATGGCGGTCAGACTGGCCGGTGGTCTCCAGCGGATGGTCACTCTGTTGCAGAGGAATAACGTGAAGTTCTTGGCCATTGTGACGGACTGTCTGCAGATCCTGGCGTATGGCAACCAAGAGGGCAAACTCATTATACTGGCGTCGGGAGGGCCGGCAGAGTTGGTGCGCATCATGAGGTCATACACTTATGAGAAGCTCTTGTGGACCACTTCCCGAGTGCTCAAAGTGTTGTCCGTCTGCGCGAGCAATAAGCCAGTGATCATCCAATCGGGAGGAATGCAGGCGTTGGCCACACACCTGAACCACCAAAACCATAAACTGGTTCTGAACTGCTTGTGGACTCTTCGCAACCTATCGGATGCGGCCACCAATCAGACCAATCTTCAGCCTTTAATGCAGGTATGCATTGGTTTACAGATCTATGCAATTGTTTGCGAACGCTGTCTAACGTGTGTTTCATTGCCTTCAGAGCTTAGTTCAGTTGTTGAACACATCGGACATAAATGTGGTGACGTGTGCGGCCGGCATACTGTCCAACTTGACGTGCAATAACCAGAACAACAAGACTATTGTCTGTCAAGTGGGAGGCATTGAGGGTTTGGTGCGAACCATAATCAACGCGGGCGACCACGAAGAGATCACTGAACCGGCTGTCTGTGCGCTCAGACACCTGACCTGCAGACACGCCGAATCAGAAATGGCTCAAAACGATGTCCGCCATCACTATGGTTTGCAAGTGATCAGTAAACTCCTGAACCTCCCGAGCCGTTGGCCATTAATCAAAGCGGTGATCGGTCTGATCCGTAATCTGGCGCTCTGTACGGCCAATCACGAGCCCCTCCGAACTCACGGCACTATTCCACGTCTGGTGCAGCTGTTGACCAAAGCCTATCAGGAGACCGGACAGCGATCCAGTGTTGCCTCCAATGGCAGCCAATCGAGTGCTTTCACGGATGGCGTCCGGATGGAGGAGATAGTGGAAGGAACTGTCGGTGCTTTGCATACCTTAGCTAAGGATGTGCATAATCGGGCTGTGATTCGCAGTTTGAATGTAATCCCCATTTTCGTGAAGTTGTTGTACAGTGAAGTGGAGAACATCCAACGCGTGGCCGTCGGTGTGCTCTGCGAACTCGCCAATGATAAAGAAGGTCTGTCCCATCAGTCTATGGCTTCTGTTTGTTGCCATTACTCACTGTCTGTATGTCTGTCCACCGATCAGGTGCTGAGATGATCGAGGCACAGGACGCCACGTCTCCTCTTACAGAACTATTACAGTCTCGTAATGACGGAGTGGCCACATATGCGGCGGCTGTGCTCTACAGCATGTCTCAGGACAAGTCCCAGGACTACAAGAAGCGTCTTTCGATGGAATTATCGAATTCCTTATTTCGAGAAGACGGCGCCAATTGGGGCACTAATGCCGACATCGATATGGGAATGTTGGCCGCAGACGACACCTTCCACGACCCCATCTATCACGGAAGCCAAGGACCGTCTAGTGTTCACTCGACCGGCAGTCGTAATCCATACCACACGGGACCATATGATGCACAGGTATGGTAGCTATTGTCCTATTTAATTGACACTATTGTCTCATTATCTTACGGTTAATCATAAATTTTGAATCAGGGTCTCGACCCCCTGGGCCCACACGGAGGTTATGTGCATTCGGTAATGTCTGCAATGGACCAGCCCATGGATATGGGAGAACCAACTGATCTCAACTTTGATGCACTTGAAGGGGCACTAAATCCTATGACTCCCCACCAACAGCAGCAGCAACAACA
>CAJPVJ010003569.1:0-10812 GCA_905397405.1 Oppiella nova
GAATATAAGCCGTAATTGGTGTCTGTATGGCATTCATAGGCCATTACAGCACTTCATACCGGTGTCTATGAAATGCTTCCGCACTTTGACTCCAATGATGGGACCAATCATTGAATGCATTCATTCATTCATTCACTCATTCACTGTACTCTTGCGCCCAAACACAGCCACAATACGATACACTATTCACTAGAGCACTGCTATTGCCTCTTTGGCCTCATCTGACCATGGTCACTGGTCATTGTTCCATTGACCCTGCACCTACGATACTACATGAGACCAAATAAGCATGATACTTTCATACATTGATTGAATGAACACAACTCATAGATCGCACATCAAATATAAGACACAATTTCATACTGAATTGCATTCAATGTTTGATTTGTGGTTACAGTTTGAAAAAGTTTGCAAAACTTTCAACATTTATATGAATGAGTGGACATTCATGAGCACAGGTGTGCTGTTAATACATGTCAATCACTGTTAAGTGACGAATATGTGCCACAAGTTGTCAAATATGACAAACTTTGAGACTTTATTGAGACACAAGAATCTAGTGATATGTTTGGCATCAATGGCCTGTTATTGGGTGTCACTGTTGGCTGAGTTTGTCTTCGACGACACCGAAGCCATCCTCAACAACAAGGATGTGATGAGTGACACAACTGTCAGTGAAGTGTTTGTCAATGACTTCTGGGGCACGAAAATGGCACACAATTCCAGTCACAAGTCCTTCCGACCCCTCACTGTCCTCACCTTCCGATTGATTAGACATTTGAATGAATTAATTCATACAACAACTGATCCCATGACTGAGAGTCAACTGAACCCCTATTTATATCACTTATCAAACCTTATTTTCTATGCAATGAACAATTGCTTTCTGTTTGATGTGTTAAACAAACTTTTAAACACTTTCTGCGCTCACAAACAAAGTATGGATCAAACACCAGTTTTAGACACTAACCAAAGATCTGCATTTCTCACCACTATTTTATTCACTTGTCATCCCATCCATTCAGAAAGTGTAAGATATTCACCATTCAGTCATTCAATGTCTTCGGTAGTCATTGTCTCCTATCATATGTCTGTGTCTCAGGTGTGCGCTTGTGTTGGTTTGGCTGATCTCATGTCATCATTGGTGGCATTGACTTCGCTTTTGGTTTACATTCAATTCACGAATAGTTTAAGTCATTTCAATTGTAATGAGATTATCAAATAACTTTTATTCATTATCACTAATTGCTCTTATGATTCAATTTCAGTGTCATTTATATTGAATTGTCTTTTAATAATAAGTTTGTCAGCAATTGCAATGCTTTTGAAGGAGCAAGGAATCACATTAATAGTTTGTTTTTTACATTTATCACAATCTCTGTAATGACTAAAGTATTGGTTTCTATGAATAGGGTTTATGTGTAATACTGGACATAATTCTGTTATTTGACCGCAAATGCCATATTGACTACAAATTGCTATTATATCGCACAATATTCTTGAGTTTAGGCACTTTTGTATTACTTGTATCGAGAATAGTAATAATGGACTTTAAAGGACCTCATTTCCAAAGAGGAGACAATCCGTCATCATTTCAAGAATCACTATATTTACGAATTATTAATTTTAATTATATTTATGCCATAAATGCGTGGATTCTGTTATACCCGGATTGGTTATGCTTTGACTGGTCCATGACATGCATACCTCTCATTCAAAGTTTGCTTGATTTGCGAATTATATTTATTGCCATTCTTTGGATTACTTTACTTCTGGTGTTGAAGTCATCTGTTTGTCACAACAATTGCAATATTCGCCGGTAATTGTTATCGATTTGACATTTTGTACAATATTTATAAATGATAACATTTTAACTTTTTATTCAAACAAAAGTCAATTGCAAATATCAATAGCATTTGGTTGCGTGTCATTCGTGCCATCTTCTAATATATTCTTCAGCGTTGGGTTTGTTGTGGCAGAAAGAGCTCTATTCCTCCCCAGCATTGGATATCTTCTGCTCATAATAAGTGGATTTCAGTTATTAGAGAAGCGATTCGTTTCATATTCCAGGGTATAATTGTCTATATTTCATAACATTTATCAATCATGAGTTACTATAGTATTATTTAATTTGTATTTTTAACAAATTGAGTTTTCAATTCTTTTCTTGTTTTAATTCACAGATTTTCCACATAATTATGACTTTCTTAATCATCATATTTTCAATTCGTACATTTCGAGTAAGTTTTCAAATACCATAAATACACAAATGAGCATGAGCATCTACTAAGTTATTCTCTTATCCTATAATTTTGTTTAATTTTGTTAGCAATTAAACTATTTTATAATTTAATTTCAGCGCAACTTTGATTGGATTAATGAGAAGAGACTCTTTGAATCAGGTCTAGACGTCTGTCCGGTTAGATATTTATGTTTAATTTTTTTAGTAAATAAATTTATATACATTTTATAAATGAATAGTTGAATGCAAAAGTTCACTATAATATCGCCAAAAATGCGGCCGATTTTGGCTTTAAAGACAAAGCTATCAATGAATATAGAGAAGCGATTCGTTTGAACCCAGACTATGAACACGCGTAGCATTGGATATCTTCTGCTCATAATAAGTGGATTTCAGTTATTAGAGAAGCGATTCGTTTCATATTCCAGGGTATAATTGTCTATATTTCATAACATTTATCAATCATGAGTTACTATAGTATTATTGAATTTTTATTTTTAACAAATTGAGTTTTCAATTCTTTTCTTGTTTTAATTCATAGATTTTTCACATAATTATCACTTTCTTAATCATCATATTTTCAATTCGTACATTTCGAGTAAGTTTTCAAATACCATAAATACACAAATGAGCAATAGCATCTACTAAGTTATTCTCTTATCCTATAGTTTTGTTTCATTTTGTTAGCAATTAAACTATTTTATAATTTAATTTCAGCGCAACTTTGATTGGATTAATGAGAAGAGACTCTTTGAATCAGGTCTAGACGTCTGTCCGGTTAGATATTTATGTTTAATTTTTTAGTAAATAAATTTATATACATTTTATAATGAATAGTTGAATGCAAAAGTTCACTATAATATCGCCAAAAATGCGGCCGATTTTGGCTTTAAAGACAAAGCTATCAATGAATATAGAGAAGCGATTCGTTTGAACCCAGACTATGAACACGCGTTCAATAACTTAGGAAATCTTCTCAAAGATTCCGGAAATTTAGAAGAATCCAAACAATTACTTATAAGTGCTGTAAAAATACGGCCCACATTTGCCGCTGCCTGGATGAATCTTGGTATGTATTCAAATGACATTTGACATTTTTTACAAACAATCGCTAATGAATTAATAATTTCAAAACGCTAATGAAAACTAGGAATAGTGGAAATGGCACTCAAACAGTATAAGGAGGCAGAGATTAGTTACTTGAATGCCATTAAACATAGGACTCGATACGCCGATTGCTATTATAATTTAGGAAATTTGGTAATTTTGTTCATTGATTCAAAAATCCTTACCGTAAATTGTTTAAAACTTTATGTTTATTGACTTAATTTGTCTGACAGTATGTGAAACAGAAACGCTTTGACGACGCGTATAGAGTGTGGAGAAATGCCACACAACTGAAGCCTAAACTGTTGTCTGCATTTAATAATCTTATCCTAATGTTAGACAACACCGGACGCTATGAAAGCGCTTATTTGATAGCATTAGAAGCACTTGAATACCATTCAAACGAGAGTTCATTACATTTTAATGTTGCTAATGTTTTGGGCAAAATGGGAAAGTTTAATGAATCGGAAATACACTTTGAAAAAGCTATCGCTTTGAGCCCTCAAAAAGCCAACTATTTTGCAAATTTAGGAGTTCTTTATCATCGGTGGAAAGACTATCCAAAAGCATTAAGTAATTATGAAATGGCTTTAAAAATAGATCCAAATTTAGAGAGCGCTCGAAAAAATTTGAATATTTTAAATAAAATTATAGACAAATAAAACTTTTATTTTCATAAAACAGATTTCAATAAATTTTAAATTAAATCAAATTTGTATTTTAGTTCATTAATGCTTTAGTATAAAAAGTTTAAAACCAACAGATTTTTATATAAAAATATATTTTGACACTTTTTTCAATGAGTTATTTGTGAAATAATGAATGAATTGTGTGTTAAGGTTGCAAATAATGTAAAATAATGCTTCAAATAATGTAAAAATATACAAAATTTTAAATAACAATAAATTGTTGTAAATTAAGTATTTAAGTATTGAATGTAAAATTTAAAGTTCAGCCGTAGATCCCCTCCAAGACATTCTTCCAAAACTGGTTCCATAAGACATACCATTATTGAGACATTCGATGGCATTGAGTGGTGGCAGAGAAGAGGCACCGCTGGCAGTGCCGTAGTGTCCCATTATATACCGGGTCAACTCATCCTGGGTATCAAAAATCATGACCACAAATGGTGATCCCGGGACGTGCTCTCCAGACCACTTGACTTCGATCCTATAATCTCCCGGTTCTGTCGGATCGTATTTGCAAAGAATGGTTCTGTCTTTTTGACTCTCTCTTTGCATTTCTACTCTGAAAGCGCCTATAATTCACAAAATTATCATAATATTGAATATATAAATAAAAAGTTTTATTAAATACCTTTTGGTCCACGAATCCTAACAGTGAGCTGACCGGCACCGGCTCCTCTGGTGTCGCATATGAACCTACTTTGATAGAGAGGTAGGACTCCGTGTTCAATACCCGGACCGATAACTCGCACCTTAGAAGCGTCCGGTGCCCCAGCAATCCGTAATGTGAACGGAGAGTCTATATCCACAGAAATATTACATGAAAATTTTATCAAATAAATCAAAATCAGTTCAAATACCTGAGATGTGTTCGCCACCATATTTAATTGTTAAGACATGTTTACCACCTTCTTGTGGTTTAATAAGTAGGGTAAACGTACCGTCCATTTGGTCGTATAGCTCGCAATACGCGATTTTATGTGCGCCCACACAATGAGCTGTGAGTTCACCTGATGAATGAATAATCATTAATAATCCATTGGTTTGAAGTGATTAATTGTGTGCAAACCTGGACCGGCACGTCGTGTGTCTATAAATGCTTTGATTTCCTTTCCAATTGAACCGCCTTTCAGACCATCACCGGAACAAATGACTCGTTTTGCGTCACAACTCGGAAGGATTGACACTTTTAGTGGACATCCCTTGACTTGCTTTTGTCCCCAAATTACATTCAATAGGTATGTTCCTATCAATTATAATATGGTTATAGTTTATCAATTCATTGAAATTCATTTCTAATTATTTAGATTTTCATAATACCTTGAATTGATGGCATATAAATAGCCTTGAACACTTTAGCACTTATTTGGGCCACTTTTACAGGAATATCCGCTTTAACACCAGTCAGTGTCACCTCTGGCTGTCCATTGCCAGCATCTGTTCCATCGATTGTAAATTCTGACTCTTCGCCCACTCGAGCACCGGCTAATCCATGTCCTCTGAGCACAACTGTAGCACACTCTGAGGTTTGAGAGTTGTCACTAACAATGGCCTGAATGGGAGTTTGTGGTAATAATAAGTCCGAGAAGTATATGAATATTTGGAATTCGCCTTAAATGATAAAACAATTTATGAAACGATATATAAGATTAATAAATGAAATTCTGTTTCAAAAAGGGATTCTTGATTAACCTTCAGATTTGGGTCGAAAGCATATTCTAAACTTATGGCCTCCCGTTTGTTCAACAGGTAAGTCATCAATACTTGAGTCCGGATTCTTTAACTTAGCGCTCAGTTTTCCTTTAAAGTAATGAACATATGATTGAAAAACAGTAATATCATGACATATAATGAAGACATACCGGGGCCGCCTTCGCTTATATCAAATGATATTCTTTTCTCTTCGCCGACACAAAGAGAAATCTGATTGTCTTTATCTAAAACATTATCCCATCCGCCGATTACTCGAACCTTTTGAAGGTTTACTATTCTTGGATGGAATGGACTTTCTGTTTGTTTAATAAATATGAATGAAAAATAATTTTTTAAAAGTAAAATCAATGTTACAAACCGGGAATATCTCGTCCATTCCACAAGACTCTGACATCAAAAACCCCGATCTCGAGGGGAACGTATGTCACGTGAAATATATCGTTTTCCTTCTCTATATTACAGGCGGCCTCACTGTCCGGACCGTCCACTCTGACCTCAGGCTCGCCATAAATACCTGAGGCGTCCACCGTGAAAGTGGTCGGTTCGTTCACTATACCGTTGTGCAGACCATTCCCTTCTACTTTGGGCGACAGTCCCTCCTGTGCTATGAATGTGATGGGACTGTTGGGCACTTCAATGCCTCCATAAGTTATGGCTATTTTGTATTTGCCCGCAACGGTTGGCACAAATTCAATCAGTTCTCCCTCGCCTTCAGTCATACTCTTCACTTCAATTGGCAAATGTCTGCCCAAAGGACTGGTGACAGTGACGTCCAACTCAGCATAACCGGCCTCTTGTCGCATTACTTTTATCAAAGATGTTATTGAATTAATAATTTATTTATAAACTGCTGAATATGTTGGCACTTACGAGAGAATACGACTTTTTTGTTGACAATTAAATTATTGAGTTTGATTTTCTCGAGTTTTACTTTCGAGGCATCGAATGCATCACATTTGAAGGGCGATCCCATCACTGGTTTGTCCAAATGCAACACATCTACCTTATGATGACCTGACACAAGCCATACATCAATGGTTAGCAAGTTTCAAAAGTTTTCAAAAGTTTTCAAAATCAATTTATCAAATACCGGTTTGCATTGGATTCCATTCAACTAAAAGACTGCCGTTTTTCTGTTGATAGCACTTAACTGGAAGTGGCGACCCGTTAGGATCCGTCACTATTATATCAAAGTCTTTAGCCGACGCAAAGCCACCCGTTTCTATGATGAATGTACTGCTCTCTCCTGGTATGGATCGCTTAATACCGTTCCCGTGAACTATAATCGATTGGGACGGATCTCGAATTGTTATGGTTTGTGGAAATCCTGGCACTGAATGGCCGTTATATTGAATATCGATTTTATGAGACAAATCAATTCGGGGTACAAATGACACCATATATACTGCCGAAGCCAACTCTTTGATGTTGAAAGGGATTTCCTTTTCTCCGCAAAGAATACTAACGCTAAGAACTCCTCGTCCGGCCCGCGAGGAATCGACTATTTTTTAATAAATTAGTTATTAAAATATAATTCAGTATTCAATGGAGTTATAGTTACTTTTGAACTGTTGTTCTCTACCAACGACGCCGTCGTTTAAGTCATTTATCTTAACTCTATTTGGATCACAAACTCCGATAAAGAATGGTTTCTTGAGGACAGGCTTTGAATCGCTGAATATCTCTATTTTATGCATTCCTATCTCCTGTGGTTTGTACTCTAATCTTATTTTATTGTCTCCTGTCTTGAGAGCAGTGGCCGCAAGAATTGTTTGTTGAGGGCCTTCAAAGTCATACAAATCTTTAGTAACAAATCTCTAAATTATAATCATTTGTAATACCAGTGACTATGGCTTCAATCTTATCGTCACAATTGGTTCCATCAAATTCCAGAGTATTTAAAACTCCGACTAATCCTCCATTCATTCTATTTAGTAACAAATCTCTAAATTATAATCATTTGTAATACCAGTGACTATGGCTTCAATCTTATCGTCACAATTGGTTCCATCAAATTCCAGAGTATTTAAAACTCCGACTAATCCTCCATTCATTCTCTTCTCTTCAGATTTAGTATTAGTATTTGTATTGCCATTCATTGCATCTTTAATATCATCTAAAACTTCAATTTTGAATGGACTTCCTATTTGAGTGAATAATATTATCAATGATTGAATGAATAATGACTGATAAAAGGCGACAAACCGGGAACGTCCTCCTCATTGAAAGTGATGTTAATATAGTGCGAAACAATCTCTTGGGGAATAAATGTCACGTTATATAGACCTCTGCTTTTCATCAGCACTTCAGCTCTGACTGAAGACTTGCGAGTCGTGACCACCAGTTCTAGTGTTCCCTCTCCTGCTTGTGAGGCGTCGACTAAAAAACCATTCAAACGATTAATTAAGCAATACTTTAATTAATAGTTTGCTCCCATTTATACCCTGGAATGTCATTGGCTTCCCAACACAACATGAATTAAAACCAGATATATTCACTTTATTCACATCATATATATTGCAACTGAATGGAGAGCCGGCAACTGTCACCCCATCCAAAAGTACGAGCACCTGATGGGGTCCTATTATATGCCAATTGTTTGTTAACATTTATATTTTCATTCTAAATCAAGAAAACTTTTAACACATACCGACTTCAAAGGGTTTAAATTGAACCAGAAATCCATTGGTCTGTGGGCTCACCTCTGTATCAATTTTCTTACCCGAAGGGCCTAAGCATACAATAAAAACAATTAGATCAGTAATTAAGTAAAATCAATATTTGTTATAAATACTTCAAGTAAAACTACTTTTCAAGGGAATTTTTTTTATAGTTAACTTTGTTAAGCTAAAATTCAAATAATAATTTAAATAACATAAGAGCACGATTATTCAATAAACATCATAAAATACTATTAGATTTAAATTCTATAACTCAACATAATATTTCTATAATTTTTATTTAAATATTCTAAATTAAAATTTCTAAATTTCTAATCAGTATAAATTATACTGTATAATTATCAATGACTCGTTTTATAACTTTAGTATTTTTTTTATTAATAATTAATTATTTATTACTAATTAATAATTGTTTACTCTATATAGTATATACTTAAATATGCCTAAAATTTCTATTAATATATTGTATTATGATTATACTGAAGATCAAACAAACTTTTATCGTATATGTGTTAATGATTTAAAAGTATTTATGAAATTATAGGTCGAGTATAGGGCGAGAAGGGAGTACTCACTCGTGACAACAACTTTACATTCAGAGCACTCGTCGTTCCTATTCTCGACCGTGAATTCAACCCCTTTTCCCAACGATGCCATTCTCAGTGTCTGACCCGATATTATGGATTGAGTGCTGTCCACCACTTTCACTAAATATGGACTTCCTGTTTGATAATAACAAACTTATATAGACTTCGGGTAATCGTTTAGAGATAGTGTCGAAATTATAGGAACTCATACCTGGGACGGGCTCTCCATTGAATTTAACGCTCAACACATGAGTGCTCGGCTCAGTTGGCTTGAAATTGACCCTAAATTTGGCGTTTCCTTCTGACTGAACATAATTGGGAACATTCCTTCCGTTCGCCGAAACGATTATTTCCAGATTACCCGCACCCGCAGCACTCGCGTCGACTATATATGTAATTTTTTTTAAACACAAATTTCATTTATAAATAAGCAAGGTATTTCTTACTTGAAAAATAAATAGGCTTTCCAACTGTTCCGCTCGTTATTTCCGAAATGCGGACATTTTTCGAATCGTATGCTTTCACTAGGAATGGACAGTTAGGCACTGAAGAACCACCAACTTTCACATCAATGGCGTGATCGCCCACTTCTGTTGGCGTGAATTCAATTTAAAATTGAATTCACGCCAACAGAAGTGGGCGATCACGCCATTGATGTGAAAGTTGGTGGTTCTTCAGTGCCTAACTGTCCATTCCTAGTGAAAGCATACGATTCGAAAAATGTCCGCATTTCGGAAATCACGAGCGGAACAGTTGGAAAGCCTATTTATTTTTCAAGTAAGAAATACCTTGCTTATCTATAAATCAAATTTGTGTTTAAAAAAATTACATATATAGTCGACGCGAGTGCTGCCGGTGCGGGTAATCTGGAAATAATCGTTTCGGCGAACGGAAGAAATGTTCCCAATTATGTTCAGTCAGAAGGAAACGCCAAATTTAGGGTCAATTTCAAGCCAACTGAGCCGAGCACTCATGTGTTGAGCGTTAAATTCAATGGAGAACCCGTTCCAGGTATGAGTTCCTATAATTTCGACACTATGTCTAAACAATTACCCGAAGTCTATATAAGTTTGTTATTATCAAACAGGAAGTCCATATTTAGTGAAAGTGGTGGACAGCACTCAATCCATAATATCGGGTCAGACACTGAGAATGGCATCGTTGGGAAAAGGGGTTGAATTCACGGTCGAGAATAGAAACGACGAGTGCTCTGAATGTAAAGTTGTTGTCACGAGTGAGTACTCCCTTCTCGCCCTATACTCGACCTATAATTTCATAAATACTTTTAAATCATTAACACATATACGAGAAAAGTTTGTTTGATCTTCAGTATAATCATAATACAATATATTAATAGAAATTTTAGTGCATATTTAAGTATGTACTACCGTATATAGAGTAAACAATTATTAATTAGTAATAAATAGTTAATTATTAATAAAAAAATACTAAAGTTATAAAACGAGTCATTGATATACAGTATAATTTATACTGTAATTATTTAAGGGTGTTAGAAATTTTAATTTAGAATATTTAAATAAAAATTATAGAAATATTATGTTGAATTATGGAATTTAAATCTAATAGTATTTTATGATGTTTATTGAATAATCGTGCTCTTATGTTATTTAAATTATTATTTGAATTTTAGCTTAACAAAGTTAACTGTAAAAAAATTCCCTTGAAAAGTAGTTTTACTTGAAGTATTTATAACAAATATTGATTTTACTTAATTACTGATCTAATTGTTTTTATTGTATGCTTAGGCCCTTCGGGTAAGAAAATTGATACAGAGG
>CAJPVJ010003570.1:0-10811 GCA_905397405.1 Oppiella nova
AACTTCAACTATACAAGAATTTCCAATTATAGGAATATTCCAAAGTTATGCCCTGGGTCAATATATCACTCTTTGTTAGTCAAATATCATTATCATTTATAACTAATTGTAAATATAATAATGTCAGGGAATGCAAATGGCTTTCTTATTTATTTATTTATTTATTTATTTATTTTGTGTAAAATTGAGTTTATGAAAACTTAAATTTTTATATCATTATCCATGTTGTGTTGATTGTACAGTATATTTATTAAAGTATTCAAACCGATGTACACAATTATATAATAGTTCTATCGGGTATCTATTAAGTAACTTGTATACTTGTATAGTATCTTGATTTATGCCATTCAAAGATCGTTAGACTTTTCTAGTTTTTATCAACATGTTTATACATATTACAAATTTCTGATTAATAGAATTTTAATGGTGGTCATTATAAATTTAATTTATAGTACAATAATAATAATTAATTCAAAAATACAAAATGGATCTAAATAATTTAAATAACATTTACATAATCAGTCAAACAAAATACTGTACTGTACTTATTTATAAATATTAAACCATGATTCCTCAAGTTTTTCAAAATCTTATATTAATTTCACATTAAGGACAATTCACATGTATAAGACTTTAAAATTCACTAAGTTTAATTTAAAATATGTTTATAAATTTATTTTATCAATTAATTAAACTAGATACTGTATTTATTGAAAATAATTTTTAATTTTTATTGAAATATTGAGTTGATATTTTAATTATAGATTTATTTATCTCGTATAAAATTTTGACTAGAATTATCTGAAAATGTTTGATATTACATAAACTTGAGACTTAGTATCATAACTTATATATTTAATTTAAAACAAATATTAATTTTTGAACTGTATTTCAATTTAATTTTTCTAATTATAGACATATACCAGGTACAGTATATTTTAAATATCTTAAAATTCTGTGGCAATGTCAGTATCATACAGTGTCATACAGTGTCATACCATAATTTAATGATAATTAATGCTAAACAAAAATAAAAGTGTCATTCATATTTAATGAATTCACGTAATCAATTACTAAACATCATTGAAAAGTTATTTGAGTTTATTTGAGTTACACACAGTAACAAGTAATTTATATTTCCTTATCAAACTTTTCCATATTTTTTAAACAAAAATTCGTTTGGGTCAACACGTGTCTAAAAAAGTCAAATAGTAATAAGGGAAAGTGAGTATATTTTAAAACTATTTGTTCAATAAAATAAATTAAATATTCTATACTATCATAATAAACACTAACAAGTAAAAGGCAGACTATGTGCAAAAATATTCCGTCAATTTGTTGTGATTTAAATAAAATAAAATTGAGAAAATATAGCCCATGAATAAAATTTCCAGAATATTTGCACAATATTCTGTACACAATATACTGTATACCAGATTCTATCTGATGTTATCTAAACATACCATCAACTCTACTGTATTACAAATATGATCCCAGTTTTCTCATACATTTCTCAAAAGTCATATCTTTTTTAGTGTTTGATATTTGATAAGCATTTCACTTGTTATCAGAAACTATTTCTTATGAAACAACAATTTGAATAAACTTTTTTGTCGCCAAATATTATTAAGCATAATATTTTTCTCGATAATTAAACAAATGTTTTCATTTTAATAGTAAATATTTTTAAAAATTAATTAATCATTAATTTCTAATTAAGTATTTAGAAAACAAGTGAAACTTTTTTCAATAAATATATTACAAATCGCATGACTATTGACGCAATAGTTAGATAACTTGTATCTGTTATGCAATAAATGTAGAAATCTATACAAAATTACCGAAATATTGTTATTAACTACTATTTAAACCTAAATTCACTGAAAAATAACTTACACATTAATTCGCAATTTTATTTATTTACCTATTTTTGACATTTGATGTGTAAATGAAAACACTGTCACGAGTTTTGCCACACTTTCGAGAGTTATTCCATAATATAATCACCAATACTCGTGATTTCAAATAACAAGGGTCTGTAAAACAAATACTTATGACATGTGGGAAGGGATCGGATGATCGATGCGTCGATTCTTATATACATTAATACAAAAACACATTTAGTTAATTACCGGTAGCTATTTATCATATATTGGTTTATCGTATGTGTTATGAGATTAAACACAATTATTATCTCATATAAAAATCAGATTTACAAATCTAGTTTCTTACTTGTATTGTATTTCTGGAAAAAAATATTATTTACAAAACCAAACTAAATTTACATTTTGCTCATAAAATTCTATAATTATTTTATAATAACCTTAATTACCAACTAAATATCAAAATTTTATTTAATTGTACAGTATTTATTCAATATTATACTGTATGTTTGCTCTGAATATACCGTAATCTAACTTTCAGAATCATAAGAATTTGGATACAATGATAGACTACTTATAAATATAAGATATTTAGATGTGGTTACATATTTGACTTAAGAGAACCTAATTAAGTCTCCAATTTTAATGGTCTATTCACTAATTTATTGATAAATAATTTGGGTTTATGTCAGCATATGTCTGTATAAGTCATTATACTACATTAAATCACCATGATAAGTTATCATTCATAATTATCATTCACCATAATTCCTAACTCTGCATTTTTACATCGAAGTTACAAATTAAAAATTGCTTTGTTAGTGTGATAGGATTTTTGTTTGCTAATCACTATAAGCATCCTAATTGTGTTTAGATACTGTGATCATGTTATACAGTATTAATTATAAGCTAGGTTAATTGTCAAACTTTTGTTATATAATATACAACTTGTTGAAATTTAGAGATTTTAGTTTATGAACAATATTTATCTCTAACTTTATATAAGCTTAGATTTTAACGTTTCACAACATCTGTGTAATACTTATTTGTTAATGTTATATAATTTATTACTAATTAATACAGTATTTAATGAATCAGTAAATCAGTAGATCTCATGAAATACTGAACTCTCAATACAGCATAACTGCCCAAAGAGGTCACCACTTGTACTGACAAAACACACAATAAATCAATGTTTTCATGCCTTCAATCCATTAATCATTGTATTCATAAACAACAGGACAACTGAACAAAACCCCAAATATGAGAACTCAATGCTATTTCTACACAACACTCGTGACCCCCTCATCAATCGTAACGCTGTATACAAATGGCGTGAATAAAAAGCATTTCAAAACTATTTCCATAATTAGCAGTGAATTGAATGGATTTGCGATAAAAACAATGCGTTTATTAACTAATTGTGAGACACGTTATGATAGCCATGAATGCCATGAATGCCCACAATTGCCGTCATTTGACACACAGTTTGCGTGGATTTTGAATACATGTGACAAATGAATGGCAAAAATGTAAACAAAAATGTGTTTCAAAAGCGTTTGCATTGAATGTGACTTGAATTGAGTGAACGATACGATTGTGTGCTTTAATTGTAAACTTATCGCTAAACCAATGAAAACGTGTTGTTATGTTGTTAGCAATCAATTGTCTCATCGTTTCGCTTACCATTCAATCCGTATTCACATCACAATTGAANAATTGAGTGAACGATACGATTGTGTGCTTTAATTGTAAACTTATCGCTAAACCAATGAAAACGTGTTGTTATGTTGTTAGCAATCAATTGTCTCATCGTTTCGCTTACCATTCAATCCGTATTCACATCACAATTGAACTCAAAATCGTTTGACGCCAACAAATGCCACACTATTGTCGACCAGAAGGTCGACATCGACTACAAGACACAGATTGTCAACAATGGTATGACTGTTTGCCATCACTTATGGCTTGTGTTAACCATTAATTGTCTTCACGTGTTAACCATTTATTGTCTTCACTCCAGAATACATCATAAGTTTCAATGGTTTCTACAAAAGCCAAACCCGTCGGCGCTTTATATCATCGGCGCTCACGAACCACAAGAATGAGTCGTCCATTGAGTCCAACGAGTGGGAGATAATTGATCGCCAGAATGCTGGCCAACAGTTTCCCAGTGATTTCGATGTCATTCATGTGAACAGTTCCATCGATTGGGAACTATTGGCACAAACACTGCAAAGACATCCGAACATCAAGAAAGTGGTTCCACAGAAGATGATCACGCGGTTCATCAAAATTGTCAATTATTCGATGTCATTCATGTGAACAGTTCCATCGATTGGCAACTATTGGCACAAACACTGCAAAGGCATCCGAACATCAAGAAAGTGGTTCCACAGAAGATGATCACGCGGTTCATCAAAGTTGTCAATTCATCCCATTATGATGTGGTGGACGAAGACGTGGACGAGTTCCTGGAGACATGCGATGACCAGTTCTGTTGGAATCGTAACATAAGTGACAATAACTGGAATTCAGACCAACATATCTTCAGATCTCGTCACTCGCTTTCGTGGCTCAACGCCTTTAGCTTCAGTTTTGGCGGAAGTGGTGGCGACTCTCGAAGGCGTCTCTTGAGAGCCATTCCGCGGCAAATAACAAGTGTACTACAGGCGGACGTGCTGTGGGGGATGGGTATCACCGGCGCCGGTGTTAAAGTGGCCGTCTTTGACACGGGTTTACCTAAAAATCATCAGCACTTCAAACGAATTAAAGAGCGAACGAATTGGACGAATGAGAAGACATTTGACGACGGCTTAGGTCACGGGACGTTTGTGGCCGGAGTGGTCACCAGCAGTAAGGAGTGTTTGGGTTTCGCACCGGTATGTAGTATGCAATCATCTGTACGCTCAGCCATTAATTGATTACTGATTGACAGGACGCTGAGCTGCACGTGTATCGGGTGTTCACTAACAATCAGGTTTCGTACACCTCTTGGTTTTTGGATGCTTTCAATTATGCGATCCTCAAGAAAATCAATGTTTTGAACCTAAGTATCGGTGGACCAGACTTTATGGACCACCCGTTCGTCGACAAAGTCTGGGAACTGACGGCTAATAATGTGATAATGATTTCCGCCATCGGAAACGACGGACCACTTTATGGGACACTTAATAATCCCGCGGATCAGATGGATGTGATAGGCGTCGGTGGCATCAACTTTGATGACCAAATCGCACGCTTCTCTTCAAGAGGAATGACTACTTGGGAACTGCCGGGCGGTTATGGACGCGTTAAACCAGATATTGTGACTTATGGGTCTGCCGTTCGTGGCTCCAGTATTAAAGGGGGCTGTCGTTCACTATCGGGAACATCGGTGGCGTCGCCTGTAGTGGCCGGTGCTGTCACTCTTCTGATGAGTGCAGTCCTTCATATGGGAAACACCATAAACCCCGCGTCTATGAAACAGGCACTCATGGCATCGGCCAGACGTTTGCCAAACATTCCCATCTTCGAGCAGGGGTCGGGTAAACTGGATTTGGTTCGCGCCTATCAAGTGCTCCGGTCCTACAGACCTCAGGCCACTCTCAGTCCCAGTTATCTCGATTTGACTGACTGTCCATATATGTGGCCCTATTGTACTCAGGTATGTGCGCGCATTTCTATTTACATTCACTTACACAGTATTACGTACAGTATATTTACGGTACAAACTATTGCCACAAATTGTGATCTATTTTTCATTCATTAAATCTATTTAAAAATTGCCTGGTTAATGCTATGATGGGTGACCTTTAATAGTGTTTTATTCTGTAATTAATACTCAGGCCCTATATTACTCGGCGATGCCTACTATTGTGAACGTGACTATTCTTAATGGAATGGGAGTGACGGGTATTATAAGTGGAAAACCTCAATGGCATCCATACACCCCTCAAAACGGACAATATTTAGATATTGCAATCACTCACTCGGATATGTTATGGCCGTGGAGTGGATGGATGGCTATATACATCTCAGTGTCTGCCGATGCCCAGCACTGGGAGGGCATAGCTCAGGGACACATCTCACTGACCGTTGAATCGCCTCCCAGTGAGAAAGGAGGTCAGCCCCAGAAGTCGGACATCAAACTACCCTTAAAAGTGAAGATTATAGCCACTCCGCCCAAAAGCAAACGTATCCTATGGGATCAGTACCATAACCTGCGTTACCCTCCGGGGTATTTCCCGCGCGATAACCTCCACATGAAGAATGATCCGCTTGATTGGAATGGAGACCATATTCAGTGAGTTATCAATTGTTGTCTCTTTTTATTATATCTAATATTTATTCCCATTTTAGCACTAATTTCAAGGATATGTATCAACACTTGAAAACAAATGGCTATTACGTGGAAGTGTTGGGCTCTCCCTATACGTGTTTCGATGCCTCCCATTACGGGACACTACTGGTTGTGGACCCCGAAGAGGAGTTCTTTCCCGAAGAGATAACAAAACTGAAGCGAGACTTTGATGACGGACTGTCTGTCATAGTGTTTGCCGACTGGTATAACGTAACGGTTATGAAAAAAGTGAAGTTTTACGACGAGAACACTCGCCAGTGGTGGGAACCGGACACCGGGGGCGCCAACATTCCAGCAATCAATGACTTGCTTTCGTCGTGGGGTATAGTTTTGGGCGATTATGTCTATGAAGGAGACTTCAGAATAGGCACTCACGACATGTACTTCGCCTCCGGTTCCAGTATTGTTAAGTTCCCGCAGAAACACAGCCTTTTAGTGCGAAGGGATCTCAACGATCAGGGATTGGAAATACTAAGCGGACAAAAGCTGGAGATACCAAACGTGCCCATACTTGGCATGTATAGCCCGGAGGTCGCGTCTGGCGCTCAAAAGGGCAGGCTTTCCATTTATGGTGATTCCAATTGTTTAGATACGGCACACATGCAGAAGGACTGCTTCTGGATGCTCGAGGCTCTGCTTCAGTTCTCGACCACCGGAAAGATTCCCATTATTTTCAAACAATTGGATAAAGAAGAGGACATTAAGTCGAATGATGTGGAGATGAGTGCATCGGATGACAAATCTCCACATGTTTTACAAGAACTTCCCCAACGAATGGAAGGCAACCATTTGTATAGATATTCCAAAGTATTGGACCATCACATGGAGAATACGCATAGTATTCGAAGTCTTCCCTCGTGTTTGTCATTAAAATACGAAACACCAGTTCCACTAAATAGGACTAACCCTTCAAATCTTTACAAATCTCAAAAGCTGTTATCAGTCAGTGGTATAGACATTCCCATGTCTTTCCCATCGAAGCATTCAAACAATTTCGAGCACTTTGAGTCTTCGCGATGGGAAACGGGAGCCCTTTTCAGTGATATTAAAGAATCTGAAGTACGCCTCCCGTCTCTGACCACACTTTTCTTGTTAGTTGTGTTGGTTTTCCTATTTCTACTCTTAAAGCAATGGTTCCTTCACTTAAGACCTCACAGAACGCGTAAACGGAGGTCAAGAACTACTGTCAAACGCCTGTTACTACAGGCCTTACCTTCACGAGTGCCCACTGTTTAACCATTGGAGGCAAGACTTCCTTTCATTTTAATCATTGCATTCATTCATTGCATTATTTATCACATTTATTTCAAGCATTTTCTACAAATTATTGTTTTCAATTGGATTATTCAGTGATATGTTATGTTTCGTAATTTAATGTGAATACAAATGATGTAAAAATGTCATTATCCACACAATTATTGACCAAAAGTATACTATTTTTATAGCATTGAGTTCTTAAATTTCATACTTTTATAGTTGTTTTTACAATTCATAGTTATATTTATTATGTTTTATTACTTAATCTAGAATAGTGTGGCATAATATTAAGACACTCAGAATGATGTGTTACCGTAATTAGAGCCCCCATTCCCACGTCTTCTCTATAGCAACAGCTCTACCCTTCCATAACATGACTACCAAATGAGATGTTTTTATTTAATCTTTTTGTGATTACATATGGAAGTGATAACTGCATCACTGTATACAGTATACAATTCTTAAGCATTCAGTATTAGTTACAATGAATTATTCGTTTAAATTTCGGTACACTACCCATATATTTACCGATTATTATATAAATTTACTTTTGAATTTATTCACGAATTGATAATTTCTCATACAGTATACCCTAATATCAAATCGCTTGAACTCTTATTCTGATTTGCATTTCCGTTAAGTTTTTATTTTTCAATCCAATTCTCATCTGATTTTGACTGAAGATGTTATGAAACAAATAATTGATACATTTGTTTGTTGTCTTATTTTGCTTTTTTTCAATTTTAGCACTTTATTCTAACTTAATATTTATATTAAACTAATCTCTCGAGGAATCGGAAATCATGTCTTTGATGTTAATCACCACAAGTTTTCTATATTTTCTTTATTTTATTTCTTTAAAACACTAGAATTCTTGTAAACATTTATATATTAATTGAATTGTTGTGTCTATTCTTAGGATTTTTATTTTGCTAACGATTTATACGAAGAAGTCTGCGATAAAGTCAATGACAATGCCTTTAACTGTTGGCTGGTTTTGATTCAGTCGTATTGTTACTCATTTCCCAAAATTGAAGCCCTCTTTGATCTCATTGAAGATATCATCGCAACCAACACATTATGTCTATAGTCGACCACACGATTGCAATATATTGATCAATTCATTCAGATTTTATTTTCAAAGTTTAGTCAATTTTAATGAAATCATCTTTTTATACGCGGCTGGATATGGGCTTTAAATTAAGTGTACATATATTTAGTGATTTATAATTTAAAATAAGTTTTTAATTGTTATTATGTTTAATGTACAAAGTTGATATTGGAAATAAAAATTTTAGTTGAAATAGATTTTTTAATATAAAGATTTATTTGATAAATACTGTACAATAAGTTTATTGTTGGGTTAAGTGCAGCGATAGAGATAGTGTCGGCTTTAACTGTAAAAACCATTGAATCTCCGGGTGACCAAACATATGTATGCTAAGTGGGGTGTATAGCCACCTATTCTCCCGTTCTTAATATAAGTTAATACCACATATATTACTTGAGAGAGTCATAAAGCACTTTGTTTTTATCATCACTTGAAATCTTGGCTTAAATCACAATTTTTGACCCAAACATAGACTCAGACTCCGGTCCCCCTTTTGCCACCTATTCTCATATGATTCCTATATGACTACATCGGTTCAAATCCCGCAATTGTGTTAACGACCCGCCGCTAAATAATCCTTTTATTATGTTTACAAAATTTGTAAGAAAAAACTTTTTTGAACTCAAAAGGCATTTGCTTTTGCTGCCGACTCCGAGACTACTTTTTCTGTTTGGCTTTCTTTTTACACTTATATTTATTTCTCAATTCATTTTCTAAATTTAGTTTTGAAAAACTGTTTTTTATTTTAGGCTAATCTCACATTTTCGTGAATTCCTTATTCATATCAAATAAAATAATAGTAATCCGATTCTCTTTTTAATCTTATTTAACAAACATTTTTATTTTCATATTTAGAAATAAAGTTCAAATACATATTTTAATGAATTATGTATTACTGGGAGATTATACTTATGACACGAAAGGAATGATCAAAATCATTGAAATCGTTAACAACTTCATTGTTCTTATGGCTAAACGCCTCAAATTATTAATAATTGTTACGATTGATTAAAACTAAGTAATCGTGAATTTGATAATTCATAACACATTGGTGTTGCCATAATATTGTGTAATTAGATTGTAGTGGAGTCTCACTGGAAGTGAGTGTTTGGATGTATGGGATGTGAGACTCAATGGTTCCTTATTTCTATAATTAGATACTTTATGTGGGCTTCAGATCAGAGCCAATGAATTCTGAACGCAAAAGAGGGAGAAAAGGATGCGCTCAGAGCTTACGATTTTTTGGCAAAATACCGATTAGTAGCAACTGATGCAAAATTTCTCAAATCCATTTCTACATTATTTTGTTGGCTTTGACTTTAATTTGCTGTAATTATTCTTAATTCCTGTGAAATCCATTTTCCTTCAAAATCTAGTGATAATATAGACAAACTCTGCCGTCAGCGTAAACGGAGGTCAAGAACTACTGTCAAACGCCTGTTACTACAGGCCTTACCTTCACGAGTGCCCACTGTTTAACCATTGGAGGCAAGACTTCCTTTCATTTTAATCATTGCATTCATTCATTGCGTTATTTATCGCATTTATTTCAAGCATTTTCTACAAATTATTGTTTTCAATTGGATTATTCAGTGATATGTTATGTTTCGTAATTTAATGTGAATACAAATGATGTGAAAATGTGATTATCCACACAATTATTGACCAAAAGTATACTATTTTGATAGCATTGAGTTATTAAATTTCATACTTTTATAGTTGTTATTTACAATTCATAGTTATATTTATTATGTTTTATTACTTAATCTAGAATAGTGTGGCATAACATTAAGACACTCAGAATGATGTGTTACCGTAATTAGAGCCCCCATTCCCACGCCTTCTCTATAGCAACAGCTCTACCCTTCCATAACATGACAACCAAATGAGATGTTTTTATTTAATCTTTTTGTGATTACATATGCAAGTGATAACTGCATCACTGTATACACTGTACACTATACAGTATACAATTCTTAAGCATTCATTATTAGTATTAGTTACAATGAATTATTCGTTTAAATTTCGGTACACTACCCATATATTTACCGATTATTATATAAATTTACTTTTGAATGTATTCACGAATTCATAATTTCTCATACAGTATACCCTAATATCAAATCGCTTGAACTCTTATTCTGATTTGCATTTCCGTTAAGTTTTTATTTTTCAATCCAATTCTCATCTGATTTTGACTGAAGATGTTATGAAACAA
>CAJPVJ010003572.1:0-10809 GCA_905397405.1 Oppiella nova
AGAGAGAGAGAGAGAGAGAGAGAGAGAAGGAATAAATTTGTTAAATTCTTATCAAAACTGAATAGCATTTTCGGAAAATTTGTTGCGTGAATAGAATTTTTATTTTGTTTTTTAAATGCAAAATAAAATTCACTATTATTATTATTAGTAATAACTTATTATTAATATGTACATTAAAAATATCAATATTCCGACATATTGTCATTAATAATAAACATATTTTATTTGCAAAAATTGATTGCTCGCAGGGTTTACACAATCATTAAATGTTATAAATTTTTGGATTAAAATTGAGATTTTGGTTGAAAATAAAAGTAGATAACTTATCAAATTCAATACAAATATGTGAATGAATACGAAAATTAATAGTTATGTCACGAAATATAAACGATAATATTTCGGACTTTCTTTCACAATAAGATTTTATAGTTAATTAAAGTTTTGAAATAACTTTTTTGAGACCACTTTTTGATGTTAAAGTCAATTCTTTCGTACACTTTATTACATAAAAACTCAAATATTCTAAAATCGATCAGTTTTTCATAGTATAAGCCAACATTTGCCTCAAATATTGAATAAAACGATCCGATGAATGGCACTATTTTTGGTCTAATGTGTGTCCATATATAGTATAAGTGGGCGTTTGATCGCAAATAACTAAATCTCTTATATTTTTTTATAACAAAAGCATTCATTTATAGGAATATCTGTGAGAATGAAAGGGAGAAAAGCAGCGGAAAAATAGTCAAACAAAAAGGAAAATATAAAACAATTCTGTGATTGAATTTTGTGAAATGAATTGCGTATGGATTGGACATAAAGTGTGACAACCGATGCAAATGTGAATAAAAAAATGTGTAGACATAGAGTGATAAGTGATGAAAAATAAAGTGCCGACACTTTATTATTACAATTCTGTAGCGAATCTATGATTTTGTTTTTTAGTCTTCAATTTATGTGTCAAAGAAAGTTGCTTTCATGAAAAGTATTAATCATGGTAATAGAAAAAGTGCAATAAAATTTAAATATTTTGATGATTACAATAGGATTGTAACACTTTTTTTCTAGTGATAACATTTGGGCATTTATTTGCTAATAAATAGGATGCAATTTTTCTTAATATAAATTTGTGTCAAAACGAGACAATTGAAACAAAATTCAAATCATAAAAAACCTATTTAAATACAAAAATGTTTCTATTGAGATTATTACAAAAGCAATATTTTCTATACTTAACATTACTTCTTAATATGTCATCAAAAAGATTTATTCATTTATCTATTCATTAGCAGTTATTCTTTGAGCACTTTTATCACAATCTTAAACAAAATATGCATAAATATATTATAGAGACAACTATAGATTAAGCTATTTAAAATTTGAAAATTTATATAAAAAAAGCTTAATAATAGTTGCTTTTACTAAATTGAAAAAGTATATGTAAAAGTTTTTGATAAAAAATAGAAAAAGTAATTATTTATATAAGGATGTAATCATAATAATTGTTAAACAGAATATTTTATTATTTTATAAATTTATTGTGTTCAAATAATTGTTAGTACAAAATGTATGATTTTCAAGATGTAGTAAAAATACATTTTTCTTTTAATACATTAATTAATTTAAAACAAAAAGTGTTGGAAAAATCCGCAACATGTCATTCTTGACTAATTTTAATTACAGTGTATCTATAATAAGATGACAAAATTGTCTATTTTAGGATAAAGGCTAAATATAAGCCACATATAAGATACTTTGTAACTCCGTGTCCTTTGACAATAAGGGTTAGGTAATGAAAAGTACAGAGTATAGTAATTATACAGAATATATGAAACCGTTTTCAGACTATTTGTTAAGGAATGACAATCCGTCGAAATTGATGTAAAGGTTGTAATTAACTGGTCTTAAAGAAAAGTTTTCCTTTACTTTAACTTTAATCGAAAGCACTGACTATCTGTTCAAATGTAATCAAATTGTGATACTATTTGAAATTGGTTCTGGTCAGGTTTGTGTGAGATTTAATTATAGAGTAATAGGCTATAAAAAGGATATTATTCATATTCATTCACATCATGTCTACTAATGATGTGATGAACAAACGCATGATTTCTTATCGACGAGTAATCCAAATATTTCAGACATAATATTTAGGATGTCTTTGCTGTCAATGATAACAGAATTTATGGCATCAAAAGAATGGACACTTGAATGCTATTTGAGAAATAGTGGACAATCATGTAGTAGAGAGCAGTACTGTGGATGTGTATGAAGTATATGGGATGCAAGAGTGCCATACATCTGGAAAAATGTGATCCGGGACTGCATTATACCCAACAATAGCTTAGAATAAAAGCTCTTTTAGGAGACATTGCCTCAAATGGGTTTAGAAATGGGTTTTTCTCCAAAACAAAAACTGGTCGATAGGACACACAATTCCCCAATGAATCGAAAGCATCAAAATTATTGAATGCTTGATAAATCGTATGTAACATAAAGTTTGCTTCAGTTTCACTGTACTGTATACATGAGAAATCATATCAATACTTATAGCAAAACTTTAGCAATGCTTTTCACAATAGTCTCAAAATCTATTGTTAACTATTGTTTGCAATTATAATTAAATCATAAATAAGTATTTCCTTGAAAATAACAAATCATCGGAAACGAAACTTTTTTGGATTTGTATTTATGATGAGAGAAATGAATCGGTTTTGTATTGATGTCAGCATTTCTCATTAATAGCCGTTCAATAATAATTCAATGAATAGCAAATATTAAATATAAAAAATATAAGCAATTTATGTGGGAATCAAATGCAACGATTAGAGGCAAATGCCTGAGTCGACCAATTATTTCAGTCCAATGATTAATGGTTTTCATGAATTCAATTCAAGACATATCAGTCTTTCTGCTGTAAGAATCATACAAATGGTCGACAGAACAGTGAAAGCCGTCGAGAAATACACAGGAATTGTATTTATAGTATGAGATGAATAGAGAGAGAGAGAGAGAGAGAGATAGATAGAGAGAGAGAGAGAGAGAGAGGCACTGAAAAGGCACACAAATATCACTCTTTCATTACATCCCGAAAGTTGTGTTTAATTGCAGCCAACGTTACGTTTTTCGCTTCATTTAACGCCAATATATGAGCAAAATATTAGACATTTTTGCCGCCGTTTAGGCCCTAATGAATAGTGGACACGACCATTGCCACTAAGCATGTTCATTTTGGTGTGTGTAACACATTATTAAATATTATATTCAATTGTTATTCAACTTTTGTGGCCTAATGTGGAGCCGAAGATTATATTTCATAGCATTTCTGTTTACAACAGACGCCCACAAACATACAGACCATACATCTTAATGACAGATCCTATTACTTTGCTTTACATTAGTTTACATTATAGTCATCTAATCACTATTTAACACAATTAGTAATTTGTCAACTTTTTACACGCTATGGAAATCAATTAAATTATAAATGTTTAAATTAAATATAAAATTAATTAGCAAATTTAAAAATCATTGATAGTATGCTGACTATGAAAATACAAATCAGATTAATCTTAAACACATTTCGATTGATAGGCTTAAAGTTAGACACTTTTGCAAAGTTAATGAACGAGAAATTAATTCATTTAAATGTCTTATTTTATTATATAAAATGTTTTAGTTTCAGTGCATTTATTATTAATCACAAATTTAATTAACTATTATAATTTATAAAACATGAATGCATAGAGTATTAGTCTGATCTCGAAACAGAGTTTGAAAAATGAATTTCTAAAAATAAAAAGTAGTTTACATTTGATAAAATTTAAAATTACAAAACAAACAATAAAAATAATGATAATTATATGTGAATTTAGTGCAAACATTGTTTTGTTTTTATACACTATTTATTGTACCGGAATTGTGTCACAGAATAAACTATTAAAATATGAGTGAATGGCATCGAAATAAGTCCAGAATTTCGGTTTTCCAATGAATTGCAAACGAGAGAGGCTTTGGAGTTGTTATGCAATCGACTTCTTATGAAACCGTATGTGAAATGAAAGCAAAAGTCTATTTTGATCAGAAATACACTGCAAGTTGTGTCAGACTATTGAGTTGACAACCTGTCAAACGACTCAAAATGTGTTAAACTCCTGACTCTGTATTCATCGAGTTTTAGCGGCAGGAGATCTACCAGTGATTATATGTACCACAAAGGGATAATAACACAGAATCGTATGGAAAGGTGTGACCCCTTTCTCTCTAACTTATATTCCCTTTTTGTAGTCGTTTTCCGTCGAGAATACACTCCTATGAGTGCTATCGAAGTGTTGAACTATAGTTTTACTCATTTGAACTCATGGTGCAGATGTCTGCAAAAACTAGTAAAACACAAAAACTCACTTTAACTCAATTCTCTTAAATACCTCCCAAACTATCTTTTATAATCCAAACACAACAACAAATTCAAAAGTACTGTATTTTCTGCGATGTTTGTCATCTTAAATAATACTTATATTTGTTTATTTAATTCATAGAGAAAAACCATACAAAGCTTACATTGTAGAAAAAGTGAGCCTGTTTACCACTTGTTTACTGTAATCATTACAGTGTAATGTAAGTCAGTGTGTTACTGAGACTATCAAGGTGTATTTATAGTATTTTAAACGGAATTAGTTAATTAGGACATATCATAAGGAGTAATAAGCAATAAAATTGCCGATAAATCAAATTAGGAGATATAACGAGACAATTGGTGTATTCATCTGCTCTTTAGATACCTCGGCTCAGGAAATGAATAAAGAGGTGATCCGTATGTGAAAAGGAAACCCTCAGTAAGTCATGAGTTTCTAAACTGAATGTCGACAGCGAGTGATCCAGAAATCAAATAAAAGCAATTGCTGCAGAAGACTGCAGTTTCAGATGACTGAGCAAAACAATATCCAATTACTTTCTAAAGAATATATAAACTATACGTTCAATGAGTTATTCGCAGAGTTTTTATATTCCGACGATGTTTTCGTCAAACTTTGACAACTACTCAAACATTTATTAAATCTATGGGCAAAAACATCAGTGGTTTGACTATTATATGATTTGCTTTCCATTTCGCATTCACTGTCTGCTGAAGGAATAACACAATATAATAAAAAGACTATAACTATAGTCACTACGGCATGCGATATACCGGTGCTGACATACCCGGGGGAATCAGTCACTGTATTATCTACTAAGTAATATTATATAAGGTCGACCAGTCCTATCCATACAGGCCAGTGGTCTGGTTGTCGTAAATTTTTAAATACTTTATATTAAATTTATTCAAAAATAAAACTTATAACAAAATTAATATAAATACAGTCGCGTTGCCTCAACCCACGAAATATAGTCAACAAAAATATAGTAAATTATCACTAAAATAAAAGTTTATAAATATTTGAATGCACTGTAAGACAGGAAACATAAGACCTCATAGTCTCGCGAGGCTTTGCCTCTGAAATACTTTTTTTCTCCTTTTGATGTTAGCCACGGGTCTAACAACTTATCTCTCGCTTTTGATTAATTGCTGAATACCTTTACGATCTAATGGTAGAGAATATTCTCGGTATCCCTAACGAGCCAAACAGTTACAAACGCTACAACAAATTAGTGATGAGTTTTGTTTTAAAAACAATTGTATTGAATTACAACTTTAATTTTGTTTCTCAATGATTATAGTTGATGGCAACGTTAAGATTAATCACACATCATATATGATACTAAGATATCATTTACATTTTTGTTTCAATATAATAGCTGGTTGGGTTAAATTTGTTGTATTCAACGTAAAAATTATGAATAAATCTTTATAGAATTCCCATTAAATAAGTTATAAATTCACATCTATACTTTTCGTGAGTATTATTGAAATATAATGTATATTTGATTTCCGTTTACTTCATGAAAGCTTGTAATGAATAACACATTTCTTCAGAAAAATATACTCCAGAATTGAATAAAAATATAAAAATCAAAGTTTGAAATCTTCTTTTGAATCACAGAATATTCAAAAATTTTATTGCAGTTAAGCCTAAAAGAGATTTTTTACTTAATCGTGAATTTGAATTTATTTGACATATAATGCACTCTTAACTCATAAATTCATATGAAATATATGGCAGTTATAATTTATAAATAAGATTACAAAAAATCATAATATATTATATTCGCCCATACATACACTTATTTACATTTATTTCATTATAAAATTTATTTTAAATCAAAATATTCTGTGGAATCGAAAAATTCTTAATAAATTTGTTTATAACAACGATAATGTAGACAACTGTACTAGTCTATTAAATATATATAAATTTTAGTAATATTTCAAATATTTGTTTATTCTAGCTAAAAATAAATCTAAAGTCGTCTAGAAATCAATTCACAAGAATATGGTTTATTTAAAAAATATTATACTTTAAACACTATATATATCAATAAATTAAAGCGAAAAAATTCATAAATATATTTGACTCCATTAATACTTAAACTGCAGCACCGGATGTCAATCTAATAATAAGAATTTGAAAAAAGTATGTAAAAATGTTTATAAGAAATATTTGGCTTATAAATTTATGACAAGAATTTTATGACTCTAGACTATATTTGCCATAATATGATGCCCAGAACATATATATTTGCCAAATAAATCATTAAAACAATGAACTCATAGCCTAATGTCACTGGTGTGTCAAAAAAGTCATTGTATTTTGAGTGCAAGTATTGCCACAAAAAAGCAAATATAGAGAGAAAAGTGGACCACTAGTGAAAGCGCCGGCACTACAACACTATACTCACGATATGATAGAGTATATTGTGATTTATTGTCTTCAATAGAGTCGATGAATAAGTCTTTAAGAATTGAATGCAATTTAAGTATTAAAACAAATGTTTTGTTCATTTGTTTGCAGTTTTAGAGTACAGAATGCTTTCGTACGACCAGGAATTGAATGCATTTATTTGAATGCCATTTATTACTTAAACCTTGATTTGTGTTTCGGGAGACAAACTGTCATATTAGCAGAAATTATCGATCGGACGGACAAATGAAACACATTTTCATCACTCTTATCGCCAAAATTGGGACATCGAGTTAGCCTTCATCTCCGTGTCACAGCCATGGTATACATGGTATGCCATATATGCCAACCCATGTTGTATGTGTCCCAACCAATACACCATTCGTTTGTCAAATAACTCAATCCGAGCGAAACAAACAACAACTCATATGAAAGTTATTATCTGTTTGACGAGAATCGCAAAAACAACACATAAAATGTAATGACATTTATGTCGTTTTAATTGTATTCAATCAAAACTATATTAACGATAGTTTAATCATTTGAGTCATCAATACATTAATACAGTTATGATATTTGCCTGAATTCTGGACTTTCATTGTAAATAAGACTGAGAATTGCAATTCGCTATACATTAGGATATTCTCGAAATTCTGTTTTTTCAATTGAATTCAAAAATAACTTATAAGAAACTATCAAATCAAACCAACTATAATAACAATCTGGTAAATATTTCTCTATTCTTTACCTCGATACTAATTCTATAGTCAGATAATTAGGATCAATAATATTACATCATTTTCATAATTAATAAATTAAAATGAATGACTTTTAAAGGGGATTTATTTGATAGAAATTATAATTTCAATACAGCTATTTAAATAATTGAACAAAAATACTGTCAATCATAACAAACAGGTATTTGATACACAAGAAAGGTGTGCTGGTTTATTAACTTTATTGAGTACATTTTGAAAACATACTAACAGCTAATTCAACCAATTTTAAACTCAACTCAAATACTATTCAAACTTCAATTGAATATTGCTACATTCAAAAAGCAAACAAACAATTGAGTTATCAAGATCCGGCTTTTAAAATAAAATTCCAGTCTATTTAATAAAGTATATATAAAGTACAAGTGTTATATTCATACACTATATACAATATAATTTATTATATAATTCGGTACATTAATATAAGTTATTAATATAATATATTTACTTGAATATTATATGTATTCTACCGCATTGATTGTGTAATAATTACACAGTAATTGAACACTATAAGTGCATAAATATAAATTATACAAACTATTATGTACAAGTTATTAATATTCCTGATGTACATTAATGTAATAACTATCATACTATCAAAAACATATTTAAGTGTAATAACTAATTAAATTATTATTATGTACTATAGAAAAATAAAACAGTTTTACGTCAATAAAAAATTATTAAAAATTAATCTGTTTCATGTCTAATTTTATTTGTTTAAAATACATTTACTATTTGTTATCATTTCTTAGAAAAATCAAATAAATAAAAATTTCTATCGAATTAAAATTTTTATTTAATTAAATCTTAATAATCTTTAAAAAAATATAATCTTATATAACGGATAGAAACAAAAATAAATGATAAGCCAATTACTGCTAATATGTTTAAAATGAAAGTATATTCAAAATTAAATCATGTTTTAAGTTTGTTATTTAGTTTCTATTAAATTATATCTATTGTGAAAAGGTTGTTTTTTGTGTTTCTGAGACACAGGCTCTGAGTGTTTGATTTGTACTATATTTTGAGTACAATTTGAGGCAAATATTGGATTCATTGGATAGAAATGTTTGAAGAGTCGGTGAATAATGACAGCAAACATAATGAAAACAAATGTTGAAATTTGCACAAAAATTGTTGTAAGCTTTTATTGTTGGCAACTATTTTTGTGATCTAATCTTCAATATTAATCAATTCAATGAGAGTATAATATAATGGAAATGTCATTATTTTTCAATTTAATGTCATCTCAACCCTCACTTTTCAGTGCAGAATGTATTTTGTATTATGAATGAAATTTCATTACGAAAACACTAACAATTGCTTTAATGAAATGCATAAACAATTATAAAACAGTCATTCATATTATGAAATCAATTATTGATGAGTGTATCGAATGCTCGAACATAAGGTTAACACAAATTGTGTTATTTTCGCTGAATATACACTATATTTATAAATATATAGTTATTATATAAGAGCTATAATATAACGAAGAGATTACAATACAAACAGCATTTGGAGTTAACAGCGAAACACTATCTGAACATTAGTTTTACAACTAATATCTGCACCAAAAAACTCGTTCAAACGTAAACTAAAGTGGAAAAACATTTCGCGATAACTCCTAATCATTAAACTATATGTTAAATGTATATCAAAAGCCATTTCTTACTCAAACCAATTGCTTTATAAATCAAACATTAAATAAATTACATAAATATTTCGATTTTTTTATTAGACATAAGTTTTATTTTAAAAATAATCTATACTTATTAAAGTAAGTTTATTGGTTTTGCAATGAGAATAAAATATTATTTCATAAATTTTACAAATGTATACATATTTTACAAATTTTATAAAAGGGGAAAGGGTGGTTATTGAGCCCAGTTATTCAGATACCAGTGTTATTCGGAATAGACATAAAAATAACAAATATAGTTATTTGTACTCTAGTTTATTAATAATTTACTATCATATACATTACTAATATAGAAAATTCAGTTTATATTTCATCAAAAAGTATAAGAATAATAGGAAATAGAGATCATTTCGTAAAAATAATTTAGAAATATAATTAAAAAACAATTTAGACACAAGTTCTGTGTTTCCATCATTAGGAGTGTTAGTGAATCATAAAAATATTAATTAGTGCCACTAATTGACAAAACAAACATTTATTCAAATTAACGCAATTTTCATTTAATTTCCAATACAGTACACAAAGTTCATAGAGTTATACATTATTTATTTTGTTTTGATTTATGTATCGGTCGTGTAAAATAATGTCTCAATTTAAGCCATAGTTTCAATTAAAACAATGTGTTATTGATTAGTCACATTTTATGCCATTAACATCATATACTGTACTTTATTTTAGTTTATTATATAATTTTGACATTAATTTGATTGCATTTGGCTTTTATGGTATGACTTAATGTTATATTTATATCGAGAATATAAAAAGGATTTTCGGCTATATTTTAAAAATTTTAATTCACAAGCTTTTAGTTGTAATCTAATGGCTTAATAATTAAAATGTTTTCCCAAAGAAATACAATAAATGACACATTTGAATAAATATAATAGTAACACATTTATGAAGTCTTATTCACAAAATATTAATATATGAGGAAAACATGTTTTTTTCTAAAATATCTTTTGTATGAATATCCACTTCTGTATAACTGGAGGCAAAATGTTTTATAAAAAGCATATCATTTGAAAATCATACAAAATTCAAATTATTTTGCATATTTATTATTTAAGATTGCTTATAATAAATGAGGTAAATGACCATCTACATCATGGTACCATGTATGCTACTATTCAATTCTTTATTCACATTTATTTAAATATTTTCTTAAATTATTAAATATAGAATAGGTATACATGAATATATTCTACATATTCTGTTTAAATAGCTTTCAAAATTAGCTTTATTTGCATTGATAGTATACAGTATTTTCATTTTAATTAATTTTTAAATACGGTACTACAATACAAAATAAAAGTAATTTTTGTAATTTAAATGAAGTCTAAAACTTATTTATATAATAAATGAATCTATTATTATGAGTTGTTTCCGAAAAATTTAAATCATGTAAGTGTTTAATAACTGAAAATATTTTAATAGTACATAGTACTCTATTTTTCAATTCTCTCTCTCTCTCTCTCTCTCTCTCTCTCTCTCT
>CAJPVJ010003573.1:0-10809 GCA_905397405.1 Oppiella nova
AACCTTTAAAATGAAATAGTAAAATGCTATTTCTAATTATTAATAAGAAATCTACATTAAATCAAAATCGTTACCACTTATTTCTTATCATCCTGTAATAGGTTTATTTTGACTTGGTCATTTTGATAAAACTAGGTTCATTATCCCATATTATTTCCATAATTAAAATCGCATATATTCACCAAATTATATTGTAAAATAACCTTCGTTAATTGAAATAAGAAATATAAAAGTTCACAGAATCTATTATATGAACTATTATATAGGACCTTTCATAAATGCATATTTGTACAATATTTTAAATATAGTACATTTTTATTATTTGCACCTGTAATTTAAAGTTTTAAGATATTTTGTATTAATATGCTAATTAATTTATTTTTAAATTTAAATAGTTAATTAAAACACTAGAATTAAAAATATATATGTATCATTCGTCATGTTATTAAAGTTAGCTAGCAAATATACACTTGATGAATTAGAAATACAATAGTTAATAAATAAAATATTTATGCTAACATTATTTAATATTTATTTTGTATGTTTATGTTGCATATTTAAAATAAAAATAAATAAATTGAGTTTAGTACTGTAATTATTATATTAAAAAAATTAAAAATAAATAATAAAATAAACCTACTGTGTATTGATTATTTTTGGTTGCTAAAAGTACATTTGCATTTTATTTAATAAACAACAAAAATGCTTTAAATAAATTAAATGTCAATATAAAAGTATTCTGCCTTATTTTAGTTATTTCAATATTTAGTAAATAAATAAACGCCGTATTTATTTTTAATGGTATTTTATTAATTGTTCTTGTATAAATATAACTATTGTAATTACTAAACAATAATTATTTTTAAAAGTATTTATATTAAATATAAAAGTATTAAAACATTTTTATTTCTATTTTAAAAATGATATAAAATATTTGATATAAGTTTAGACTATCAGAAAATGTGTGAGCTTAATTAATTAAAATTAAATTTATTTTACAAAAATCTTTTACCATAAGAACTTGTGTTTGATTAAATATAATTAATCATATAAATTATATATTTGTTATACTTTGCTTATGTAAACACATTTTAAATTATCTAAATATAAACATATCAAACAATAACTACTATAGAGCTAGTTCAATTTATTCCTTTATAAACTTTTATTATTTTAATATGTTTTATATAAATTATAATTAAATATTTTATGTATTATGCTACAAATATTTCTACTTGAATAATTATGTTTCATTATCACAAAATATTTTAATCTTTTACTAGTCTTTTATGGATCTGTTTTAACTTGGTCATTTTGTAACTTGAGAACCTTGCTTAAACCAGGGTAACAATCCTAGGTTATTCAAATAACAGAATTATTTGACAATTGTTTGTGTTGTAATAATCTGGATATATCAATATATTAATTTTATTATAAAGACATTTACGAGAAAATAAATATTAAAATCATGTCCAAGGTTAACGTACAGTAATATTGATGAGGACATTTAGTCAATTAAATTAATACCTTGATTAATATTTACAGTATGTTTCTTGGTGAATATTTATAATATTTATTTTTAAATATTTATATAATTTTTTAAATATGTAATATTGTGAATGCACATAATAACATATTGAACATTGATAAGATTATCAAATATATTGTCATAAACTTATTATATTATTTATAAAATACTCTAATTATGAAAACATTTATTATCCTAAATAACTTATACTTTATATTTGAAAATAATATACTTTATAAATAAAAATTATTTTTAAAAGTATACTATATGTTTAACAATTTAGGTTGCAAAATTGAGCCTGTTCAGTACTACAGGGAGAGCAACAAAATATTATAATAAATATTTTTGCCTCCTGTGCTCATAATAATTTTCATATGGTTTTACAATTTATTTTCAATGTAATTTTAATATGGTTATTCCTATTCTTAATATTGTGAATATTTTTCATTGAGCAAGAGCATATTTGTTAAAATTGTAAAATGATAATCAAAGTTTGATTATTTAAAAAATTGTGAATAAATAATACAATACTTAATGTGTGATAGCTTAAAATTTTTATTTACTCATCAATATAATTGATACACCAAATATATTATGATTACCAGTATGCACTAGTAGTCACAATTAAATTGGTATTAATTACAAATAAATTCATTTATTTGAAACAATGCTCAAGGGCCTTGAATGTGGGAACGGCACCTGTTTTATATTTTTCATCTTTGGGATCAACACCTTTCATGAAGTCGCACTTAGCATCAGGTTCAACCTTAAGCGTTATTTTGCCTTGCTCATACAGCCTACCATAGAAATAGGTGGACTCCTCCACATATTGCTTGATAACTGGCTCGTGCATGTCTATTAGTTGCTTCCGGAATTCCCTAATGGCGCTAGGTGCAAAAACATATAAAAACACAAAATAAATTAGATAATAAACACCAAGTTAAATTAAGAATTTTTCAAATAAGATTGTATTTGTAAAATATCTATTAAGATTTTATTTTATTAAATATACACACAATTAAATTAATAATATTATACGCATGGTTAAGCATATTTTTAAAAATTCATACAATGTTATTTTTATTAATCTATTGCCATGTTCAACATGGTGACTTACCACAAAACAGTCGAGGGCTTGATATTAGCGGAATCATTAAGTGACTTGAGCATAAATCCTTTAAAGTTGTCGCGAAGTACTTTAGCTTGCTGAAGTTTCGAATTAAAAGCCTTGGCAATTTCCATTGCGTTTGAAAATTTACAGAAATTTTGAACTGATTTCGTGACACTTTCAGCTTTAAATGCCAAATTTAGATCCTTGGTCTTGGGCTTTAAGCTGCCCACCCATACCACACCATTTCTGACTACTTTAGCACTAATTAAAAAAATATAATAACTTAATTAATAACTTAACTTAACTTAACTTAACTTAGCAACGTTAGCAGGGAATTAAGTTTCTAATGTGCTTTTTTCGTATATAAATATAAGTCAGTAAATAATAAATCATTAATCATTAGTCTACGATACACACCGGAGCCATTTGGGGCCACACTATGAGTGACAAAACTTTAAGCATTTTAACATTAATCTCTATACTGACTCATATTATAATATTTACTGTTTTGTAACTGTTAATGTGGCCCGGATTACAATGTGTGCGCATCATAGATCATTAGTCGTATTTAAAATTTTCAAACATATAAATACAATAAAATACATACAGATTCTCCATATTGTATCCACTTGTATACTGAGCTTCCTGTTCAGCCTTGCTTTCGGTTAATGGGATTCCAGATCCAAATATTTCAAAAACAGCGATGCCCTTGTCAACCTCCATTTCCGGATCATCTTTGTCAGCCCCACAAATAGTGCCTAGTTAATTTATAATAAATATATTTTGCTTTTATACCCTTTCCTGATAGGCTGATAAAAAGTGTATACTATTGTTAGAATCACTTTATTGCTTACATTGTGCCCATAGCCCCAATGCTAAGCCTATGTGGAGATTGTTTAAAATTTTCTCATAACCCCATGTTAAACTTATGGGAAAATTGTTTACAATGTAACTAATTTCCATGTTAAGTCTATGGGATATTTGAAGTGTATTATCAAGTATTGCATTGCATTTTCAATTTTTAATTGTATAGCAATAGTGTATTGAATCGCCATTTATATTAAAAAGTTATATAAAAGTTGTATAATTACTTAAAATAATGTAAAAAACTAGTAATTAGATGCCATAGTTTCTAAAAAACACCTAGATGATTATGAAACATAAAAACTTAACACAATTAAGTGCAATACTGTCTTAATTTCTATTGTAAAGGCTATAAATAAAAATTTACTTTATTTTTAAAAGTTACACGTCATATAAGGTTTTAGTTAATAACACTTACATTAAATATTTAAAAATTGTCATTGTATATAATAAAGTAAATACTTACAAAACAATGCCACTATAACAATGGGTGAAATAAACAATTTACTTATCATTTTAGTTATTATTTTTGTGTAAATTATAATTAAAATTTTTAATGAAAACCTTAAAAATGAAATTTTAATATAACTTATCACAGATGCCTACGATTTTTAATAAAGTAAGTAACGCCAGCGCCAACGGAATAGGTCTTTACTAAAAGGTACTCCAGTTCCACTCAAAAACCTCCAGTTCCACCAAAGCCTTTAAATACCTCCATATGTTGTTAAGGAAAGGTATCAAATGTCATGAAATACTAAAAACACTTTGCTTTTTATTTGTATCAAAAATATATGTTATAATTATGTACAGGTATATATAAAGAAAGTCTTTAAATTAAAATTAATTCTAAATTCTTTTATGCTTGATGAAATAATTATTGCAATGAAAAATACTTTTGAGCAATTTTTTCATTATTTTAATTGTTATAAATTATAACTTATAATACGTAACATGTTTATGCTGAATTATTATCTATATTTAAATATAAATTGTATATATTTAATATAACTTATGTTTAATCCAACAAACATTATACCGGGATACTATTGTCAAGTAAACAAGAATGTGTAACTTACAACAAAATTATTCTATACAATTAATTTAATTTAATTAAATGAAAGATTAATACACAACAGAAAATAGCATATCTGACGGAAATTCATAATGCAATTCATTATTTCACAGAATATTCTTGTATTTGACTGACACTCAAAAAAATAAACTGTTTATTAGTACAGCGATTGTGTAAACATTTATTTAAGCAGTCATAAAAATTTGATGAAATTTTTATAGCTATGTTATAAACAAGGTTTATAAATGACACAAATTTAATTAAATATATTGGCAATTAAATACTGTATAAACAATATTATTCAATAGATCTACAATGTTTGACATTTTTGTTAAACATTTAGCATAACTATTGTTAAGCATATAATATATAATATTTAGCAAAAATATTGCTATGAATATTTTTAAAACATACTCTATTAATAATTTGCTAATGTGTTATTTTTTAGATTTTTAAATTTTACAAAATAAACAATATTAAAGTTTTAATTTTTTGTAATTCCACAATGAACAGTAATGGGGTTAAAAATAATCATTAATGCATCGTAAATTTATTTATTTAAGTATTTTATTATATATATTTGAATTATAAATTTAGTTAATGTGCTGTTATATGGTGTTAATGGAAAGGTGATTTAATTAAACGGTCAATGTTAATGAATTTTTTACTTATTTTAATTAATATCAATAAGATACTATTTTAATATTGTGACTTAATAAAATTGTATATTTAAAAATATTTCGTAAGTATTTCAAAAATAAATTAATTTTAATAAAAATATATATTACTTAATGATATACACTATTGAACATTAATCTAAATTTTTACAGTAATATTATACAGGTAATATTATACAGGTAATATTATACAGGTAATATAATTTTTAAAAATAATAGCTCTCTCTCTCTCTCTCTCTCTCTCTCTCTCTCTCATTCTCAAGGTATAGAAAACAACACAAATGTCAGTAGAAATTGACTATAAATTTGATCCAACTTTGGCCCAGAAACGAAGGTTTAGCCTAAAATCCATCCGAAAACGATGGCAACAAATGCCACAAAAGGCTCGCAAAATATTTCTATTAAAATCGGGTATAATATTGTTGTGCGCTTTTGGATTCATATACACCACGACCCAACTGACCCGTCAGTACCTGAAATACGATACTTATGTGAACATCAAGTTTACTCAACAATCGTTTTCGTCGATACCCGCGTTCACCATATGCTACCCTACCTTCCTATCCATGGAGCTTATTTCTAAAAAGTACCCTGAACTTAAATCTGCATACGATGAGTACAATTCAATTGTACAAAATTTAACATTAAATCAATATATGAATGAAACTATATTGAATCAGCTATATTATAATTATTATGGCGTGTTTGCATCGAAATTTAATAATCTATATAGTATGTCATTAGAAAGCATCAAGAACATAAGTATACCATTTGAGGAGTTTACACATTTTAGTAACGACACAAAGTATCCCATAGGGATTAAAGTACAGGGTGTCCAACAAAATGATAGTGGTTATGGTCAGGCTGAGTTAACCGACAATGAGCCTGTTGAATCCTACTTATTTGGTAGAACACGTGAAGGGGTAAAATGTTTCACGTTTTTCAGCCATTTAAATCCAAAATGGCGTCCATATTCAATTTCAATTGACCGTGTTATTGTGCATATTCGTTTCAATTTTCGATGGTACCCTATGCACCATAAATATCGTTCCATTTTAAAGTTTGCCGTACACTCACCTAACGTTATGCCACATAAATCTAACTTGAATTCATTTGTCGAGATAACATTAGGCAATAGGGTATACATGACGTACAACCGGTGGAAAACGGTACTACAACCACCACCATTTCAAACCAAATGTACCAATTATAACCTGGATGATAGGGAGCATACGGAAAATAGGCTTCGCTCAGATTGCCTTAATAAGTGTGTATTTGAATTGTGGAAAGGTATGTTTGTAAAATATTTTAAATAACTATCTACTAAAATTATTTATTTCTGTGAATACTCGATTTAGTTCATTGCTTATCATGTAACTTATCAACACGTTACGATTGTAGCAAGTGCATTATTATGTCAAATAGGCTATGGCGATCGGACACCCTGTACCCAAACAGCAATTTTTATATTTGCGAATTTGCTAAACAAACCTTTAACTATGATCATGATGATAAAGTATATTTTAATTTTACACTAAACGAACAGTTTCATAAGTGTCAGGATAATTTATATTCAAGAATTCAAGGCCTATGTGAAACCAAATGTGGCCCGGAGTGTGTGAACCGATATTATAATCTGGAAATAAAAGCTATGGATAAAATTGATCAACCACATATAGTAGTATCAATGGTGCATGATCAGCTACCCGACCAGGAAATGGAGCATAGACCCGAAATGACCTTTATCGATTTGCTGTCTAATTTTGGTGGTTTATTGGGTATGTGGTTAGGGTTGTCAACGTTTGCTATATTTACGTACGTTTTGAATAAGTTTTAGTAATTAACCTATTTGGTTTTTCAAATTAAAATAAATATTTATATATTATAGAATGTAAAACAATGAATTATTTATTGATAAAATTGTGTTGTATATTTTTATGTATTGTGCAGTATGTTTTCACATCTGATTATTAAATTATCTTGCTTTTATAACATAAATATGTCATTTAAATTGTTTCCAACTCGTTATTATTATAGTTTTAATAAATTTTAATAATGATTTATCTTGATGTTTATAAAAATGTTAAATTTATTTCATTTTAAACCTTTAATATTTTTCTAAAAATTATTCTGGTTACATTATTCAGCAAACACCATCCTAACTATGCCTTTACAACTTGGTAATTAATTATCTAAAAATATTATATTATGTTCAAATACAACAACATCAAACTAGTGTAATCCAGGTAATAATAACTTGTAATAATAATTAATTTTCATTTAAAAATTGACTTAAAACACTAATCAATATTACTAGCATGTCAAAAACATAAAAATATAACATTATAGTAATTAATGTAATAATTTAAGTTTTAATAAGTACATTAAAAATAAATAAATATAATGTATTAATGTATTTTGCTATTGTATATAAATTAATACTAGATATTCAATTTTTATAAGCTTGTATAATTTTATAAATGCTTTAAAAATTAAGTAATAACTAAAAATAATTTCTAATGGTGTACATGTAATATAAATTAATGAATAACATGTTAAGGGCATTGTTTGTCAAGGGCAATATTAATTATATAAAAACTGACAAGTGCATTCATGAACAAAAATAATTTATAACGATATAATATTATAGATACTTTACAGGTTTATCTAATACATGTACTAGTATTATATTATACTCTTTGTATTGTTTATAAGACTAATAAAATATAAACACTTAAATCATAATAAAATTTATTAATAAAATAATTTGTCTATGTAAATTGTTTAGGATTAATTTAATAAAATTTTAATAAATTAGTTATAATTTGTGATAATTGATAATAATTATAATATAACAAATTGTATCTTGGATACCCCATTCAATCAGTATCCAGTACATTTTCAGTGCTTTAACAGGTGTTAGTTAAAATTATATCCTGATTAATTGATCAAGATCTTTAAAACAAAAGTATATAAACTGAATTCAATATCAGTTTAAACATCAATTGATTATTGAATTACAGTTTCAATACAAAATCAATAAACATGCTACTATTAACACTAGCATCAACTTTAACCCTGCTTGTTTTAACACAATCAGTGGACCCTACCAACACTAACAATCGGCTAGATTGTGCTGTCTCAAGTAAGTTTATTATCATTAAAAAAAATTTTAAAAACCATGCTAAACTAATTTTAAAATATAACTAGGTAAACCCGTAACCCAGAGCGAATGTCAAAGTAGGGGCTGTATATACAGCCCGGTGAGCAACCGACCAGACATACCCTACTGCTATTTCAATACGGCCAACCTTGGTTACCAAGTAGCCAGCGCACAACCTACCGACTATGGTTTTCATGCGACCCTCAGATTAAAGGAGTCGGCCAGGCGTTCAAGTTTTGTGCCCCAGTCGGCAGCCCTTAATCTCGACGCGACTTATCTGACGGAAAATATACTCCGATTCCGGATATCGGATACTAGTTGTAAGGCGTCGGATGTGGCACTTGAGGCCAACTTTCCCCTACTTCGAGCGCCGTTACGTAAAATACCCGCCACTCAAAGGAAATACACCTTTAATTTGAATTCAACCGATTTTAATATCCAACGGACAAGCACCCAGGCTAAACTGTAAGTTTTTATTAAATAAATTTAGTGATCTATGATTTAAGTACCAAGACTAATTATTTGGCAAACAACCGTAACATCATATGAGTTATCTAGATAAATATTTTTATGTACTTATTGGTAAACTTTAATCTTATTAATCATGCTATATTTTAATTTTTATAATTAGTTTCGATACCTCTATTGGTGGTCTACTGTTTGGCAATCAATTAGCACAAATAGCCAGCTACTTGCCATCAAACAACGTATATGGCCTTGGTGAAAACAATCACCAAACTCTGCGACACAACCTGGATTATAAGTCCTGGCCAATCAATGCCCATCATAATGCCCACCCATTCTACACAGTGTTGGAAAATAATGGCAACTCTTACGGCGTACTCCTACTCAACAAAACCACCAAACTCTGCGACACAACCTGGATTATAAGTCCTGGCCAATCAATGCCCATCATAATGCCCACCCATTCTACACAGTGTTGGAAAATAATGGCAACTCTTACGGCGTACTCCTACTCAACAACAACGATCTTGGTAAATTTTAAAATACTAAATTAAATTTCTATATAGAAAGCATGATTATACTAATAATTTTATATTTAAACTACCTAGAGTACACCCTATTGCCGGCACCTGGTATATCGTTCAGAACCACCGGGGGCGTTTTGGACTTCTTTGTGTTCGTGGGCGACAATCCCGAGCACGTGATCCAGTTGTACACGTCATTGATTGGCCGACCTTTTATGCCGTCCTTTTGGGCACTGGGTTTCCAACTGTCAAAAACTGGTTACAAGGATATCAGTGAACTGAACGCCACGGTTCAGCGTACTATCAAAGCCAATGTCTCTTATGTAAGTAAAATTATTGGGTCATCCAAAAAGTACGTATATACATATTTGTATGTATGTATAGGACACTCAATACGTGGACGTAGTTGATGCCAAACATATCGCCGGTTTGGATCAACTGATCCAGCAGACTCAAGCTAATAACAACCTGCACTGGACCCCGATTGTCGACCAACAAGGTGAACGCGATGAGCATGATACTATCAACTATATTAATACTAACGGCTGGAAATTGGAGTCGATTGCTATTGTAAGTGTCATTTACAACCCTACTTAAATTATAGAATATTAAATATACCTGTTTATGTGTAGAATGAAACTCGTACCCAGGCCACTGGCACCGGTAGTAACCACCAGCAACAACCACAAAGTATTTTCGAAAGAATCTTCAGTGATATTCGTAAGTCATTTAAACATGCTAATTTACAAAATAAAATAATTTAACCTTGATTATATTGTAGTGTCTCACGTTGAGAAAGGCCTTGATGGCATTAACAGTATATTTAGCCATATTGGAAAAAGATCAACTAGGTCAGTCAACTCACCATCGGCATTAACCACTGTGTCAACTGCGCGCAGGTATAGCTCGAAATAAAATTATTATAAACATTAAAATTAATTAATAAATTTTAATTTGATAGTGGACTAGATGAGGTAGCTCATAAACGTGGTTTCGTGTTGTCCAAATCGACATTTGTGGGATCGGGACAGTATGCCGGCACCTGGTTAACCAAAAACAGTCAATGGGCTGATATGAGACAGTCCATTATCGGCATGTTGGAGTACAATTTATTTGGCATCCCTTATGTATGTGGATCAAAATTAAATCAAACAAGGTCAATTTAATAATACGATTTAATATTTGTTTTTTAGGTGGGCGCTGACATTTGCGGATCCAATGGTGTGGTAACCGCCGAGCTATGCAAACGGTGGTCCCAAGTGGGCGCCTATTACCCGCTGAGTCGAAACAATCACGACAACCCTAACGATCCCGCTCAGGACCCGGCTGTTTGGGCTGAGCGAGGTAACCAGGATGTGACCTCGGCTGCCATGGTGTCCCTACTGGTCCGGTACCAGGTGCTGCC
>CAJPVJ010003575.1:0-10805 GCA_905397405.1 Oppiella nova
GTGAGGGCAGAGTCAGAGTGAGAGCCAGAGAGCGAGCGATTGCTTTAATGCAAGAAATGGCCGATCAATGAGTGGAGTGAAGATGTGATCCAAAAGGCCTTCATTTGTTTGTTCACAGCTTTGGATCACAAGACTCGCGACAGTGACGGCCATAGCGTTGAGCACCAGATATGTGTCGACTACGGCTGTTGAGTCCGGCCGGCAGTGAGCCCGCGGAGTACAAGTGGCCGCTCACCACATCCGACAAGTATGACGGCGCCATCGAGATCGTCGACACCATCCGACACGTGTGTGAGGACCACCCGGACATCAAGAAGGCCATGGAGATGAATGTGCTCAACGCCTACGACACCAAATGCTACGACAGTATGAAGACGTTGTGCGAGAAATACAATCGAGTCATTCAAAGCACTCTTCCGCTCGTAAGACACCACTCACTCGTAAGACATCACGAGTCTGATCCGTCACTTAACTCTTGTCTCTCATCTGTATTGCAGTGGAAAGGACTGGCAGTGCGCACGCCAACCAAGCCGTCGATGAATCTACTGAAACACATCATTCAAAAGGTGTACAACTATTCAGTGACAGATCCCGAGAGACTGAACCAATACGAGCCCTTCTCGCCCGAGGTTTACGGCGAGACGTCCTTTGAGTTCATCTCTCAGATGATCGACGAGATAGCCTTGACTTCGGATGACGTGTTCGTGGACTTGGGTTCAGGCGTAGGACAGGTTGTACTACAAGTGGCCGCCGCCACCAATTGCCGCAAATGTATTGGCATTGAGAAGGCAGAGGTGCCGTCCATTTACGCCCGGACTATGGACGAGAGGTTCAAGTTTTGGATGAAATGGTTCGGCAAAAGACACGGAGAATACCAACTGATTAGAGGAGACTTCTTCCACGACGACCACAGAGAAGTGATTAATAACGCCACGTAAGGATACCTTTGCTGTGGGAATAGGACACGGATTTAATGTACATTTGAATGCATTTTAGGTTTATTTTTGTCAATAATTTCGCTTTTGGTCCAAACGTGGATCATATGCTTAAACAACGATTTGCTGATATGAGAGACTGCGCCAAAATCGTGTCCTCCAAAGCGTTTTGTTCCCTCAACTTCCGTATAACTGATCGCAATTTGAGTGGTATTTGCTATTTGTTTGTCTTATGAATGCATTTACTAATGGACTGAATATGTTGTGTATGTCTGCAGACATCGGCACAATTATGGATGTGACGGAAATACAGCCCAAAAAGGGTTCGGTCTCTTGGACTGGTAGACCTGTCTCTTATTATCTGCATATTATCGACAGAACCAAATTAGAGCGCTATTTCGAAAAACTCAAGAATCCAAAGTTGAAGGTATTTGTGCTGTCATTGGATTGGTTTACGTTTGATTAATGAAAACATTTGTTTTGTCTTCAGAATCACAATCAAAGTCAAAGTCAGAGTAATAGTAATAGTAATGAAGACGAGAACCGGAATAAAAAGGCCAATAAAGTGGAGAGCATTGGAAGCAGTGATTCGTCGTCTAATGACTCGAAGGACGAGAAAGAAGACAATTCGGGAAACTTTCCCAAATGGACGCGAAAAGCGTGGTCCGAGTGGTGCAATAGTAGCAAAGGCTCAACCAATCAGAGCAGCGGTAGTCAACACAACGGTAGTTCCGATCACGAGAGCAATGAAGAGACGGAAAATATTCCGCGAAAAAAGAAATACAATCGCGTCGGTCGGCCCCGGAAGTACCCGTTGGGTGTGAGCGCAGCCATAAAGCGCGCCAAACGAAAGCACACAATGATTATCGATAGTCCCGGTCGAAGGCCTGGGAGGCCACGAAAGAATGGCATCGGCTCTAAGAAGTCGAAGAAGTCGATGATTTTCAATGGACTCGATTTACTTCACGCGCAAACAGTTCTTAGTATTTCTTCGGCAGCCGGCCATCGACTGGAACCGGCGCCCGGATGTGTGGACCAGAAGTTGGATACTTCTTGTAGAGTGACTTCAGTGCCTAATGTTGTTATAAGAGACACCTCTCTGTTCTCTGTTTCTCCTGATCTGACGGAACTGTTGGACACTTGGAAGCAACAGATACTTCAGTTCATCACATATATGCAAACGCCTCAACACAAGGATCTCCTCAAACAACAGATCGAAGACGAAAAGGTATTCAATGTTTGTATTGTATGTGAAGTCTTACTGTAATATGTTTTGTCATGAATTGCAGAAACGAAACACAGAACTCATCTCTCAATTAAATTGTTTGGAAAGACACATAAAAGGATTGCTCGAAAAGGGCGTCAGTTTATTAAAGTCACGCCTCTTTGAGTTAGGCATTAAAGCCTCGACTTCTAATGAATTGCTCGAAAAAGCCCGAGAAATGGTGGCACACAATAAGGAACTCCAGTCCAAGAGGTCTTCCCTACAGAAGATAATCACAAATCTCGAGACCAAAAACAACATACTCTTGAATCACAGGCAACCAAAAGAAACTCTGAATTTGAATCACAACCAGAATGTGAATCAGCCTTTGAATGGGTTTCCCAAGAATAAGAGCCATATATTATCGGAGTTGACAACAATGTTGAAACAGAAGCGACAATTGTCTTCGAAAGTGAGTCAATTGGAAGAGGAGGTGTCGATTCTGGAGAAGTCACAGACAACTAAGTCTCGGCCTAACACTGACTATGCGTTCAATGCTGGTCTCCAATCGCGTGTTATGGCATCTCATGACTCTAAACCTAAACATTTAAATAATATAAATAATTCGATAAAACTTCCCAATTATGAGGAGAGAATCAATTCATTGATTATCCAAGCGTTGAACGAAGAGAACACAACATATCCGCAGAATTCTCATCGAAAAGGAATTAAGAATCTTAAGGAACAAAACGATATCACATCCAAAGTTAAAGAATGTGATATTGTTTTGAATGACAGCAATAAATGTGATAAAGAATCGCATAATTCTTATTCGCGCGAAAGTATTACTAAAACCTGGAATCCCGGCGAAAGCGGTAGTCCCGTAACCAATGAATACAACTCTTCTAAAAGTGATTCGCCGAAGAAATCGGTTGAGAAAGTATACGATAAGAAACCACTTCTTATGACTCTTAAGATTGACCGCAAAGACAACAGCGCTTCTGTTAAGGAGTGCTATTCAAACGAACCCTATTTGAAGTCCAATGAAATGAAACATAAACGCAAATCCAGTGATGAATCGACGACTCATTCTAATCGAAAAAAGTTTGTAAAACTTGTTGTCTATATAGAAATTGTTTGTTTGTTTGTTGAATGGCTAAGTAATGGACTAATGGATGGCTTTGTTGTCTATCTATTGTCTAGATTATCGAAATCTCACATTTTCCCCGGTAATTGCAAGTCCGAGTGGACGCCTGTAGTGAATGGCAAACACAAGTGGAAGGATAGCATTGACAGCCGTTTCGACAAATTGGTGGCTTTGGTCGAGCATCAGATGGAACCGCACAAAGCGACTGAAGGTTACTTATAATGATGACTTAGACCTAGTTTATGGTACAATTATTGGACTGAGATATCACCGTGTTCACGGCATTCATTTAAGTTATTTACATTCATTATAAGTACTGTGATGTTGTTTAGGTCCATCGAGTCATTATCACAATCATTGCTGCAGTCTTATGCCAGGTGTGGGAGGTTTGGGGGTTGGGGTCACACCTTATCGGTTAAATTATTGACACTATTTCTTGAGATAGTCTATTGTATGACAAATTATTACAGCGAGTGTTTGGTGTTTTAGATAATGTATATAAAGTACAGTATAGTACCTACTCTTACAGTATATACCAATAAGAGTATGTTTTAGACATTTGATCCATTTTACACTTATTATTACAAACCGATTGAATAAATGAGAGGAATATAAGTGAATGTGATTTTATTTGTAAATTACATTATATATAAAGAATGTAATCGTTTAATGTTTATATATTTTAGTTATATTTAAAGCTAAAGTTAAACTTCAAATGAATGTTTAGTTAAAGTTTATGTCAAGCTATGCTGCCATTTATATAAATATATATAATATATAAATCATTTTAACACTTAAATTTTATCATCTGTTTTACAATTACATTTAAACATTAAATGAACACTCATTTGTTACAAATCTCTTTAAAGTGAATTCCGTACATATGACTCAATTTAATGGTCAATTCAATGTAAATTCTGTAATAATAACTTTACTGCCATTTACTGCCAATTTACTGCCATTTACTAAAAAGCATTCCTATTATAAACTCATAACTCAACTTTCAATAAAACATTTGGAAAATTTTGGATATAATTATCATAAAACTCAATATGAATACACAAATATTATTGTTAATTATGATTAACTTATGTAGAATTTATTGAACATTTAATTTTAATTAATTAAATATTTCAATAAAGTTTGAACTATTTAGCTAAAGTGAAACATGGGTTCAACTTTTACTAACTAACAATCTAGCACAATCTAGACATAGACAACTTCATCTAACAAAGTAAGTTTGCAGCTTTAACTCTTGTAAACTTCAATTTGACACTACTGTACCGTATACTGTAGTATAAGTGACCAGGGCAATTTGGTATCAAATGCATGTATGACAAGTATTGCGATGACCCACACAATCAATTTGGTTTGCGACTCAAATGTATAGACGAAAGTACTATTAATAGCTGTAATCAGTTGCATTTGATTAGCATTAATTGTACACAATTTAATGTATTCATCAAATCTAAGAATTAAAAATTGAACGTTAAAAAGCTTTACAAATTTGGCAATAATAATGATAAATTGATGAGATATGTAGTAATAAATACAAATTAAACTAAATTTTACATACTGTACATACACTTTGGATCGTATATTATGTTAACGTGTAAATTAATTAGTAAATAATTGGTACAAAAATACAGTTAATGATGATCTGAGTGTGAGGTGAGAGTTGATAGAAGTTTTAGAAACAGATATTTAGTGCAACTTTTGCAAAGTTTGTGAAATGCATTCAATAGGTTGTGCCCTCTCTATGGCTACGATTGAGTGACTCATTGAGTGATTGAATCATTGAATGACTGTTTGTTTTGAATGCAATTGACCGACAATTTAATGATCGACTCATTGCTGTTCTGGTTGTCTGTGTTATTGGCGTCCAATGTGTTGCTGATTGTCATCTTCTGGAACAACTACGGCTCAAGAATACAACAACTCATCTCCAGAAACGAGGAAAAACAACAAATACTAGGTTTGTGTACATATATGACAGACATTGCACTCATTGGTGACATACTTGTGGACATGACTTCAGATCAGTTGCGTCGGGAAGCGTTGGAACTGAAGCTCCCGAAAGAGCATTCGCCGCGAATTTAGCCACAATTTGTCTCATTGTGTCACTCGATGGCCAACGCTATCAAAGACTTCTTCAGGAAGAAGAAGTTGGACGCGAAGTTCAAAATGGCTGGAAGTGGACACCTGTTGGCAGACAACAGCACACCTTCAGCCGCCACTTCGTCACCAACTTCTTCGTCGACCAGTACTTCAAATACGAGTCAATCGAACCGCAAGAATATGACGACTCAGAAGGCAGCCGAAGCCGCCATCGAACGCATCCAAAGACAACAATCGACTAATAAAAGCAATACTTTAGAGAATATTCTTCAGGAGGAAAGACAAAAGATTAGCGAAGAATACAAAATGAAAGAGAGAGCACAGGTATGTCCACTCCATTGGCGCACCCTATCAAATGCATGCCATTACTGACAGTAATTGACTGATATATGCGGTGAATGTGTAATACCTTTGCCTCAGACACTGACAGCGATTATAATGGATGCCTAAGTTTGTTATTATATTGCCATTAATAGCCACTGATTATAATCGATAGTATAATATACAGTCAGTAATTGCATGGAAACAATGAATTGTCGCCAATTTGTGATAATTATGTATCATTTAAATTGTATTTTGTTTTCAATACAAATGCAGTCTTTAGTGAAAGAAGAGGAGAAACTGGAGAAGAAGTATAAGGACTTCGATGCAAACCAACGGTTCAGTTGTCCCACAATTGGTTTAGACGAATCGCTTTCAAGTGATGAACTGTTGTCGAGAATCCTTGATTTCATTCAAACCAATTTTGCGGACGACCTCACTTTGATGTCTGTCTTAACGCTGATTAACTGCAACAGTGGTAGTGATAACTCTGAGCAAAGGATAGATGAGTGCATTAAGACATTGGATAAAGTGGTCACTAATTTAGGGAACAGTACTGTCGAAGAGAGAGAAAAGTTCAGTAAAATTAGAAAATCAAAAATTGAGAAAAAAGTGTTGGAAAGCAAAGGATAGATGAGTGCATTAAGACATTGGATAAAGTGGTCACTAATTTAGGGAACAGTACTGTCGAAGAGAGAGAAAAGTTCAGTAAAATTAGAAAATCAAAAATTGAGAAAAAAGTGTTGGAATTGAAGGGCGGACTCGAGTTCTTGATCTCAATTGGTTTTGAATTAGACTCGACTGAGGAATGGCTTATTTTTAGTGATAAGGCTTCCGATATAAGAGAACAAATGTGTTATTATAAGGATGTGCTGAATAACCCGCAAAAGTTTCCAATAGTTCTGGACAGACAGGCAGTACGTGTTGAGAACAATCAAAAGACTCCAAAAGACGACTTAAGTGACAATTTCTTCAAACTATCGACTGATGAAGTGGTGCGTGAAATGCAGACATTGACTCAAAAGAGAGAATTGGAAGAAACGCTACGAACCAAAGCCATGAGAGAGCAAAAGCACAGGAGGTTTGATGCAAAGTATTCTCGACTTAGGTTTAAGTTCGCAAACGGTCTTCAAATTGAGGCCACTTTCGCGGCCAATGAGACCCTAACGGACGTCAAGGACTGGATATCAGAGCGATCGGAGTTAACAGACTTTAACCTGAAGTGCGTCCACGAAGTGTTCACTGAACTACACGTTCATAAAACTCTGAAAGAACTAAATTTGGTGCCGACCGCAACCCTTCTCATTGTATCCTAAGATTATGATTACAGTGATTACAGTACCGTAATTGCAATTAATATCACATTTATATGCATATAATTGTAATTACAATAAGTTATACTGAAACTATGACTGTTCACTTTATATACAGTAACTCAGTGATTTTAATCAATTAATATTAGTCATGAATTGTTTTAATTTAACATTAACTCAATTAGCTATACATTGGCTCTTTTATTTAATATTTGAACAAGTTCAACTTCCAAATTTATTTTATTTGTTAACATATTATGGACTTGTTTATGTAAATTAAGTAATTTATCGTATAAAATATTGTTATCAAAAGTTACATTTAAAAAATAATACATATTTTGTATAATTTAATGAATTATTAAATAATTTTATAAATAATGAAAGTCACGATTGATATTAAGTGAGAGAAAAATTTCAATTCTTTCCAAACGGCCAATACATGAGACACTTTGGAAGACTTAATGGGAATTAAAATAATGATCAGTTTATTGAGAGATATATAAAAGATGGTGAAATACCTCCTCTTTGCCATCAAATGTTGATCCGAGATATGCGAGATGAGTGATGGCTAGCATTGCGAACAACACATTCACCACAACCACACGTCTGCTGTTGTATTCAGTGTTCTTGTGCTTCCATTTACTGACACAAACTTTGGGCGAACTCTTCCATCGCAAGACATCCCAAACATTGCATTTGAGTGATTGGTTCTCATTCATGGAGTCGGCGTTGCGATAAAGACATCGTCGCACATGAATACAGGCATTGAATATTTGAGACAATTCTTCTCGTAAGTCATATTCAAGTTTTGTGAGGATTCCTAAACTCAAGAGAACACTCCATATCTGGAAATTGAATCCCTATATGAGTGAAGACACGAGTAAGAGATCATACATTTTGAGATCAAGTCTTACGTGAAGGAAAGAACTGATGAAATATGTTATGAAAATTGCCTGAAAAGCGCCAAAACTTTTCTTTGACGGATTGAATACATCTTTAAATGATAAGACATTTAGTAATATAATAAAGGACTCAATGAATAAAAAAGTACGTGTTTTAAGCCATATATGCATCGGAATATTCCATGCAATAACAACATCAACGAGTGACCTGGGTAACTCTATGGACACTGGATTCGTTACTCTTAAACTGCAAAACAGATTCATTAGGATATGATATATGCATCAGAAAAGCAATAATTCATGAATTACTCTGAATTCCATAACTGAAGCATCNGACTCTTCAATGTCTTCCCTCTCGATGTCATCTCTAATGCCTTTTGTTTCTGACGTCTTCACTGCTTTCGACAGAACAGTGCTCTTCATAGCCATCAATGGCTCACTTCTTGAGGCAATGGATGTCTTGGGTTTGTCGGGTTTACTCTGTTTCTCGAGGTCTGCCATAAAGGCATCCAAAGGGTCCTCTTCCGAGTCGTCGTCGTTGTCATTGTCGTTGTCATCCACTCTTGTGGTGTCTTCTGTAGGACTGCCGGGTTTGGGTATATAATCGGGTTGTGAGACCTGTTGGTCGTCGTCGTCGTCGAAGTAGTCGTCGTCTGTCTTCGCTCTTTGTCTTCGGTTCACATAATTGAAGTCAAATGTCTTGCCGTCCGAAGAGATTTCATTGCACTTCGAGTAGGACTGCCTTTTGTTGAGGTTTTCCGGTGGAGGCACTGACCGGAAGTCCTTACTATCGGAAGAACTCATCGGATCCATCGGATCAGTTGCCCATCAATTGTCTCCAATCGTAACACTCAACCAAAACATGTTTTCATTGAAACCATAAATTGTTTGCAAAATGTGTCACACTTTTCACTCCCTTTCCCTTCAAATGCAACCAATTTTTCAATTCAAAAGTTATCGTCATTTGTGTCAATCAAATGCCAAAACATTACGAAAATTATTTACAAGTTTTCAGTGTTTTTATCAAATTTTGTTTGAATTTTGTTTTTATTATATTTGAAAAACGTGTCCAATATTTGACAAATGAATTGAAATTAATGTTCAATTAAATTGTGTTTCATTTGAATGTATTTATTTTGATTGAATTGAGTGTCAAATGGATTATTACGAGGAATACAGTGATTATCCGCAAGACTTCCCTCAAACTGATTGTAAGCTATATACTCTATATACTCTATATAATCTAGCTTATTTTCAATATTTTCCTATCTTTTCTAATCAATTAAATTGTGATTATAATATTGTATCCGTTGTTTAAAATTTGTTAAACTATTTTCACAACTTAGTATAATATTTGTATTGTCATTTGTATTATATGTCTAATTCTATACTTTATTATTACAGTTACTGTTCAATAAATTAATGTATTGACCATTAATTGTGAAACTTATGAGATTTAGTATCATTTTGAACCAATTTATTGTGTTTTTTATCAGATTATGATTAGCTCTCACTTCTGTTAATGCTAAACTACTCACTAACGTAAGAAGGGTGTGAAAGGCTACCTAAATTATTCAAAAACCGAGGCTAAGAACACCGCTTATAGAAGAATTTCAACCACTGTGATACACTGGACAATATGTTTGCCACACATATACTAACCATCGGAACCGGATTATCATTACTTCTTTTCCACTTTTACGATGATTTCAATTTGTTTGTCTTTTTGATGGTCTACTTATCCATCGGTTCCGTACTGTCACTGATGGCCTCCAAACACAAGACAATTGTTTGGATGGTTTCCATTGGCTTCATATGTCTTAACGAATCGATGGTATGGTTTAATCCACCCTTTATTCGCCTTCGTTCTCATCAAATGCTTTTAGTTATGAAAATAATTTCCTTCAATTCAATGATTAATGAAAAAAGTGATGATAAAGTGAAAGACAATCATACGATTAAGACATTACTTTCATCCCTAAGCTATTTATTACATCCGTTGTCCTCACTATTGGGTGTTTGGCATCCCTTCGTTGTCCACAAAACAAACAAATCTTTTATTTTATCATTTATTCAATGCATGTATTATCTCATGATTTCAATTGTGTTTCTGTTGTTGTCCACGTGTTTGATCCACCAGTACATCGGCCACAGACTCATCCCATTTGTTGTCACCTCATTGGTGACAGTAATGCCGATGTCTTTGGTATATGTCATTGAGATTTGTTTAACAGTTTATATAACGGCTCTTCAGTTCCGTTGCTCTCATTATTTCATATGTTTTGCCACACAATCGATGCTTCAGTTATGGAATTCAGAGTAATTCATGAATTATTGCTTTTCTGATGCATATATCATATCCTAATGAATCTGTTTTGCAGTTTAAGAGTAACGAATCCAGTGTCCATAGAGTTACCCAGGTCACTCGTTGATGTTGTTATTGCATGGAATATTCCGATGCATATATGGCTTAAAACACGTACTTTTTTATTCATTGAGTCCTTTATTATATTACTAAATGTCTTATCATTTAAAGATGTATTCAATCCGTCAAAGAAAAGTTTTGGCGCTTTTCAGGCAATTTTCATAACATATTTCATCAGTTCTTTCCTTCACGTAAGACTTGATCTCAAAATGTATGATCTCTTACTCGTGTCTTCACTCATATAGGGATTCAATTTCCAGATATGGAGTGTTCTCTTGAGTTTAGGAATCCTCACAAAACTTGAATATGACTTACGAGAAGAATTGTCTCAAATATTCAATGCCTGTATTCATGTGCGACGATGTCTTTATCGCAACGCCGACTCCATGAATGAGAACCAATCACTCAAATGCAATGTTTGGGATGTCTTGCGATGGAAG
>CAJPVJ010003576.1:0-10804 GCA_905397405.1 Oppiella nova
TTGCATCGTTATCTGTGCGCCGACTGTCCTATAGATAAGAGCTTTCGATCGCCAATACCTTCGCATCAATACAATGCCTCCCAATATAAGTAACGGCGCGAACACACATGTAATCCCCAAACGCACCTGTAGTTTAGATTAATGACAGTTTAGTGGCATATTTTGTCACATGAATAAAGGCTTACCTTTTTGAGAGTTTGTGGTGAATGAGTGGCACAATAGTTGACTATAACGTAGAGCCAGAGGATGACAATTGTGGCCATAAATGCAAACAAGTCGAGCACCCGTTCCCTCACCACTCCCTTCAATGGTTCAGTAGTTGTCCATCAAATGGATAGTAATTTACAAATAGAAATGTCTGTCGATAGAGACCTGAATCACATAAACCGATGAGAAGCAGGCCGTCCACAGCAACAGCAATGCAAACGTGAAGTCCTGCGAAGACTTGGGAAGGGCTACCAATCGCTCGATGCTGATCACCACCAGCGAGACCACTGTCACCAGAGATACCATGAGATACACCCATTCGCGTCCAGTCAATGAATATAAGGTCCGGATCTTTCATTTCAAATTATATGATTATCTTTAGTCGGATCAGACATTCAATGGTAACATGAGATCACTCACGGGTCCGATGGGCGTGTGTTTGACGAGTGGTTCAGGTCTTAAGCCCAGGTCTGCTAATGTGAACTGTCGACCATCATTGGCCACTTCATTATCACCATTCAGTTGCATGTCTTCATGAGATAAGTGTCGGCATAAGTGTTGACACAATCGGTGGTTAAAAGGAAACTAAAAGTCATAAATAGACACAACTTTTGGCGAAAGGGTTTGTTTTGACAAACTTTCAGCCAATCAGTGCTCACAACGTGCGGGCGTTTACCACACGTGGTCTCATTGCTTGTGGTTGTCATCACTTCATTGTCCATTCATTTCAATGCATTAGTATTGGCGCTAATATTTGAATACAATTTTAAAAAGTAAAACAATTTGTAAACCACAATATATATTTAGATAAACACCTAATTGTAATGAGTCATTATACAATAAAATACATTAGTTGTAAATAAATTCAGTCAATAATTTTTATTTTATTTGTTAACTCTGAAAATAGTAATACATTTTACCGTTATAACTTATAACATACGGTATTTGTATTTACGGTACAAAGCAATTAGTTTTTATATTAAACACATTTTAATGAAAATATTAAAGGCATTTAATGTTTTAGACACACAAATAATTATATATTCTTTGGAAGTATTTAATAGATAATTCAATAATAACAATATATATTTATAATGAATAATAATGATTTTGGGTAATAGTAAATTGTAATATAATGTAATCACTTGTATATACAGTATAATTAAAAATTATAAATAGTTTAGTGTATTATTAGGTATCAAATGTAGAATTAATCACTTTATTTATCACAAATTGTTCGCGTCTTAGATATGATATTAAAAATAATGATCGCTTTAAAAATGAGATGAAATGTGAGTAAACAATGATTTAATGAATCTTTAATTATTCTGAGATGATTGGTTCAGTTATGGTATCGGATGTGGAGGTCTGAGGCATTCCATCCTTTGAGCCGTAAACTAATGAATCAAATAATTAATTCATTTATCATTTCCTGAAATCGCTGCAAAAACTATTGCATTCAAAATACAGTACTATACGACTATTACCGATAATATTACCTAATACTACTAACTTGTACCGTAAGTATACAAGTATTATACGCTATAAACACTTAAACGATAGATTTCATTGAATAGAGTAACAGATGGCTTAAAAAGTCAATAAAAACAAGAATATTGTATAAATAGTATTTAGACAAACCTTTATGTTTGAGTCCTTTATCAAAGTTAAACATTACGAAAATCATGACAACTATGGTAGTGATGCGAACTATGAGAGCGATAATACCCGACAAATACACCGACAACTCTAGTACTTCGTCGTCGACACCCATTGAGTACTGTATTGTAATAAATAGATATTCATTAACAATGAGTCATTGTTATAATAACTAGAGATTGCGATAAGAAGTGGTAATTTGATGAAAAAAATATATTGCAATATACTTTATTTAAGTAATGAGCCTGATTCAAGGTCTATTATTAACAACCGAGTTTTTATGACCAGCGCTTTTTGTGTATTTCACAGCCAAACAAGAGCTTGGCGTAGACTTTAATATAAATACAATTACCGCACAAGTTATTACTGTACACAAAAGTTATTGCAAATTATATTGGACTCTATAAACATACAAGTATTGCAATATTAGACGATTGTAGACCTAGACTATTGAATGTAAATTGGTTTCAAATGCAATGCATTGTAACTGTGGTGACAGGCACTGTAACTGTATATTTACATTAAAGATAACTCATGCAATACTGGTAGTCTAGTATTAATTGCATAACTTCTAGAAAATGAAATAAATCTAAATTAATATTTATGTGTGAATACCCCCAATAGTCCTAAACTAATCCAAGTAATGGTAGCAATAGATCCGATGCTGACAACGACGCGATCGGTTTCATCCCAGTGTCGGAACCCTTTCCTGAGCCATAGTATGAGCGAAGAACCGGCTAATTGGACGTCAAATTTCAATAGACTTTGAGCCAAAAATAATATTTCGCATATCCTTTGCATCGCACCGTTGGCGCCAACCGTCCGGAAGATTAGGTTTTTGGACCGAAAGTATCGCAAACTAAACATAATGCCCGTCAGGATGAGTATGGGTGCGAACGCACATGTGATCGCCAGACGCGCCTGTAGTTTAGCAAATCAATGCACCCATTATTACAGTGAATGACAATTTGTTACAGAAATACATTAGCAATGAATTGAATAAATGCATACAATTTTGATAGCACTGTGCGATTGATTGGCCGTATAGTTGAATATAACATAAACCCAAACAATCAAAATCGTGGCCACAAAGGCTATCAACTCAAAGGCACGCTCTCTGAACACTCCCTAAACATATAAAACAGAGGTTTAAGTGATTAAGTGATCATAATTTGCATATTTTTGAAATCATTTCATAATAGAGATCATAGTTTTGCATATTATTAGATAAAACGTTCAATTATTGCTATCTTTGCAAACACTTTGTAAACAAATTGACAATCATTTCATTGATGAGTATTGAAATGAATTTCAATTACGAGTAAATGAGTAATAATGTCATAATTGCACACAAATTATGGTATCATTGAAATCAATTAACAAATAATGGTATGAATGAAGACCTGAATGACGTAAACGAAGCAAAAACAAGTCGTCCAGAAGAGGAGGAATGCGAACGTGAAGTCCGGATCAGCTGATGGCAGGGCTACGAGTCGGTCGATGGTTATGCCCATCAATAAGATCAGTGTTACCATCGATACAATCAAATACATCCATTCATATCCGGACAGTGAGGTCACGGCACGAGTCTATTGGTTACACAAGGAATCAATGCACACAACAAGACATTTGACATCTGATCCACTCATAGAGTTAACTATCAATGGCTAAGACAATGAATGGTAAGCTATGATCACTTACGGGTCCAATGATGGTCTGTTGAGTGTGAGGTCGAGGTCTTAGTCCGAGATCAGCGATCGTATAGACAGGTCTGTCATCTGCGACGGCAGTGGTAGTGGTGACCACCGATGACTGATCCCGTTCTGCCATTATATGACAATTGGTTCAATGGATTGATTGCTGTCTGCGTTCACACGAAACGAGTGATAAAAACATAATTAAAAGTGAAATAACGATAAAATGCGAGACTTTTGCCAAAAATGAGTGTTTGTTTGCAAACTGTTTGTGAAATCATTGGCCAATCATTGCGTGCATTGAGTGGGCGTTCAATACATGTGTTGTTTTCAGTTTCTATGCTTTCAATGTTAGCGCTTACTATGAATATTCTGTTATATTCTTATGTTATGACCAGGGTTATACTTATGGCACATTCACATCATATTTTTAATGTAATGCTGCGGTATATTATGTAATGTATTATGTAGCTTATTCTTGAAGCGAGTAATTAATAATTTACAAAGTTATTGTCTTATAAAATTTTTTTATTGAAATATTATAAGAAATAACTACTTTATATGATAATTAAAATACCTAAAAATGATACTACGTAAATATACATGAACAAACAAAATATTATGCTAATTAATTAAAATGTTCACATCAGCGATACATTATTTACAGCATTTAGAATATGCAATAAAATTTTATAATTAAAATCAGAATCTATTAAGGTCTATTAAAATAGTTCAATAAATCATTGATTACTATTAAAATTTAGATAAAACAAAGCCATGGCTTTCAATAAATTTATAAATTAATGGCCGGTAAGTGATTTGAAAAACGGAAGCCGTTCATACGAGTCGTTGACAAACACTGACGGCATAAGAATCATCTCATCGATCATCTGGTGGTCAGTCTTCCGGTAGAGGCTATCTGATGGGTAAAACTCATAATATCGACGATTGGGAACGGGATTCTCGGGCATTGGTAGCTTAGGGTACGTCTTCTTCATGGACTCGAGCAACTCGATGGGATCGCTGCGGCTATGAATGAAGGAGCACCGGGGTCCAAAGGAACAGTACCCATGAAACTGGTATGCCGTGCAGATACGGGTCTTATAGTTGGGATGGCGGTTCACTTTGTGATTGATTTCGTGAATACCGTGAGCGTAGACACACCTCAACCCATATTGACAGTCACCCAACTCGAGGAACTGGTGACACAACTCCGTCTTATACCTGGCGTTTGACTTTTGAGACAAATAGTTGTTCTTTGGCTGATATTCCTCTTCATAGCCAGAAGNGATTGATTTCGTGAATACCGTGAGCGTAGACACACCTCAACCCATATTGACAGTCACCCAACTCGAGGAACTGGTGACACAACTCCGTCTTATACCTGGCGTTTGACTTTTGAGACAAATAGTTGTTCTTTGGCTGATATTCCTCTTCATAGCCAGAAGTGCTGTTCTTCGGCTGATATTCCTCTTCATAGCCAGAAGTGGTCGACTGTTGGCCGTCATCTGTCGTTGTCTTCGGCTCGCATTCATTGATCTCAGGGATGGCCAGAAATAGAGATTTTTCCCATTCCTTACTAATAGTATTGTTTTCTAATTTCATATTAGTCTTGTTATTATAGTTTGATTACAAATACAAAGCTTTTCGAAACAATTATATTAAATTACAATTAGGAATTATATCTTAATTTGTTTACGTTTATTAAAATTTGCATATACTGTACACACAATTTAAAAAATAATTATAAAATACACTATTTAAAAATATGTAATAAAATTGAATAGGTTGTTTAAAAATTGTTTAATAAAATTGTCAAACGCCAGACTTTAAGTACTGTGTAATAATCTATTACTGAAATAACTTTTATTAAAGAAAACATTTCATTTTCAAAGTTAGACTACTTATTTTGAAAAGTTTTTCCATAAAAATTAATTTAACACTATACAAAATGACATTTAACCTTTATATCAACAAATTTATATCTTTGCTCAATATTATTTATACTTTCTAATCAATTACAAATTATTACTTTATATTAAGATAAACTTGAAATTTAGATTATTTTACAGGTAGTGTATGATATTTTATAAATATAATAACATATTAATAGTTACTTTAAATAATTAGGGTTAAAACTTAGAATTATCAGTGTAGTACATTATATTAATCTATAAATAGCTTGGAAAAATAATGCTTATTTGTTTATTACTGGTAGATTAACAGGTTGTGAATTAAAGACAAATTCTTGAATAAATATAGTGTCAGAAGACACAAACTTACGTCAATCCAAACAATATTAGAATTTCTGATTGAATTAAGTGAAATATTGATAACAACTACAGATTCAATAAAAACTAAACCTCATATACTATACCAGAGACTAAATGCTATTCCTATATTTAATTAAGTTGAGAATTGTAGTGATATAAGTTAATTGATTAAAATTTAATGCTTATTCAAACATCATAATACACTTTCCAATTAATATAAAAATAAGCTTTTGAACAAATTTAAGGTTATTCTGTATTTGGAATTCTGTAACAAAATGACAATGTCAGATTTATTACTATTTGTAAAATTTGTCTTGCTAATAAACAGCGTGTTGTCGGATATCGTACAAAACCCAATATATCCGGACAAAGAACTTAGTTTTCGTAAGAATAGGTGTTATGGGACAAAGGATGAACAAACAGACTTCTATAATACGCTGACAATGAATCCATACAAACGGTTTCAAAGACCTGGAGTGAAGGGTGGTACAATGGATGACCCGCTTTATGTAATACACATTTTAAACACAAGAATATTCTTGAATATAGTTTCAAACTATAATTAAAGATAAACGTGAGTTTGGATATGAGTTCGTTGGCGTCCATCGACGACTTGAACTCAGAATACAGTCTCGTATTGACGATGGACTTGGAGTGGTATGACGAGTATATTGGAAGCCACTTTGTCTGTTCAGATGAGGACATACCGGTGGTGTTAAGTATGGAGCCGGGACAACATTCCAGGATATGGACTCCTAAACTGGGTGTTCCCGGTGTTAAAGAGCCCGGCTCTGCTGAATTTAATTCTCAAAATGTGATTGCTTTCAAACTCGGAACCAATGGCTATATATTTATTAGATCCCGGTGCCTATTATTTGTTCTCTATTTAATAAACTTAATTAACTTTTTGACTAAACTTAATGATCTTATATCTGAACCAGACTTCAACTGAAGCTCTTCTGTCAGCTATACTTCGAGAACTATCCGTTCGACTCACAGAAGTGTTCAGTGAAACTGCAGGTCAGGGGTCTGCCCGACGAGAATGTATGGCTTCGGTGGCGGGAAGTGGATGCCTTCCGGAATGCCGAGCGCTTCCATATGAGTGGCTTTTATCTCATAGGCTATGAACTGCTTAACGATTCCGTTCAGGTCGTCGACCTCTTTGAAGACGATAGGGTCTCACGAGTCACTGTTACACTACATATGCAACGGGAATGGCATCACTTTATACTCGATGTGTTTCTCCCATCAGGACTTTTTGTGATGATGTCGTGGCTGTCATTCTGGTTGGAAATAAGTGCCGCTCCCGCGAGGGTTACATTGGGTGAGTTGCATCACATTTACACTAACAGATTGTAAGTGTGTTTTTCATTATTGATGGTGTGATTGATGGGAAAGGGGTGACAACTATGCTAACATTGGTTACTAATTCGATGTCAACGCGAGAGAAGTTGCCAAAAGTCAAATACATCCACTCATTGGACATATGGATAACATTCTGCACTTTTATAGTGTTTGCGTCTCTCATAGAGTTTGCAATCGTTAGTTATCTGTACCGCTCGGACAAGAATCGTCGACAAAGGGCTAAGACATTGTCGGCCCTCTCTCTGGCATCACTCGCCTCCTCAACTGATCCCTTGATCTCTAAATATCTCGACGTTACCGTAAAAACTAATGTAAATAATGTGGTTATATTTTATGATTACATACAGAACTGTATACTAACTTAGTAAGAAATATTGCTATTTATAGGAAATGACTAAAACAAAGGATAAGATGGTTCCTAATTTATCGGATAATCTAAGATTTAATGGCGAGCCCATCACCACTACATGTATGTTCAATAAGCCATCGAAAGGGAGGCGACAATCGTTGCTAAAGAGATTCCTCAAAATCAAGTGTCCCAACGATTTGGCTGAATATATAGACAGAAAATCTCGTGTTTTATTCCCCTTATGTTTCCTTCTCTTTAATATAATCTATTGGACGACAATGATGTGATCAAATGATTAATGATTTATTCATCATCTAATCCTTTCTACTATAAAAATTTATAAACTTTATAAAATATAATTCTTTATGAATGTTTTATAATGTATTAATTATTTTAAATGTTTAATAATGTATTTTGTAATTATACTTAAGTCATAAGTTTTATTCATATTCATTTGACACAGGCAGATACTGTATTTTGAAATATTATTATTGTATATTTCCAAAACTATGTAACTTTTAATAAGTAAACTTCCACTTATTGTTTAATAAAAGTGTGTTTTAATTTAGAATTTTAATAAGCGTATACAAAATGTCAATAAAATTATATCTAAGAATACGTGACAAGGCATATGAACATTCACTATTAATTTCATACCTAATAATAAATTTATTAGTTATACAGTTCTACTCAATAATTTTTGCTGATTCTGTTTGACAACTCACTAAAGACTCAAATTCTTGTTTTATTTGTGACACATTTATGGGAAAAGTTGTAATAGAATATCATCTCATATGTAAAATAAATATAGATTAGTAATATTGTCACAATTTGTCACAATTACTTATATTTACCTTAAATTGTCACAATGAGGACAAAAGTCCGGATTATAAACACTAAGTCATCGAAAGACAAGTTCAACGAATTCCTAGAGTCCACAAGTATTGACTATATTTGTGAAAGTTTTGATATTTCATTTCAAAATCAACTTCACTAGAATAATAGAAAAAGTTTTTAAATACTATTTTTAATTAGAACTTTAAATCAAATTATTTATTACATAAAAAGTGCAATCAATGAAAAGTGAAGTTCGCAAAATTGCCAAATTCATTACCATTTATTCATAGATAATGAATGCCTTTTCTGGTCTTATATAACAAATAATTAAATTTCTTACCAAATATTAATTAATTGTATTTATGATTCAGTAAAGGCCTTCAAACAACAACAACTGCCCGCTTGGAAGCCATTCTTCACGTGCGGAACAGTATTGCCGTCTTTTTTCTTATTAGGCATCGCATCCGTCACTATAGGCGTGGGTCTACTGTTCCTATCATCTCGTGTCCAACAGTTTGAATTGGATTACACCCACTGTTGGCCACTCTATGGCATGACTTCATGCGCCCAAAGACTGGAAGATAATCCGGATTCCGAGGGCTGTAAGTGTTGGTATAAATTTGAATTAAACGAAGATTTTGAATCTTCGGTTTATATATACTATGCGCTCACAAACTACTATCAAAACCACCGAATGTATGAGAATTCAATGGACAGTTACCAACTCTCAGGCAAACTCCAGGCATCCAGTGATTGCGCGCCCTATCAGTACAAAGAGATTTACGGACAACTCGTGCCTATAGTTCCCTGCGGTATAGTTGGTAACACTTTCTTCAACGACTCGTTCAGAATATGGAGACACGACCTCATCAGTGATTTGGCACAAGAAGTGCCGCTACTGTTCACTGGAATTAGTTGGCCCTCTGATCAGAATATGTTTCACAATCCAATCGGTATTTTATTTAATAGTTTAATTAAAAACATACTAAATGAAAATTGAATTAAATAGGTGTGCCATTAGAGGTGGTGTACTCCAACTTTACAAATCCTCCCAATTGGAGACACCGACACATCTGGCAATTAGATCCCAAAAACCCCAATAATAACGGCTTAAGAAACGAGGCGCTGATTGTGAAGGTGTGCCATTAGAGGTGGTGTACTCCAACTTTACAAATCCTCCCAATTGGAGACACCGACACATCTGGCAATTAGATCCCAAAAACCCCAATAATAACGGCTTAAGAAACGAGGCGCTGATTGTGTGGTTCAGAACCGCAGCATTTCCCGAGTTTCGCAAACTTTACGCCAGAATTAATCACTTGATTGGAAGTGTTTATGAAAGATCTTTACCAAACGGACACTACTTTCTTGAAATCTCATACAGTAAGCATTGAAAAGAAATTTTAAATTATAATTTTCAAATATTGTGTTCAGATTATCCGGTCATTAAGTTTGATGGCCATAAAAGTTTGATTATAAGTAACACCTCATGGATTGGTGGTCGCAATTCATTTCTAGGCATCGCATACATAATCTTCGGTGTCATTGAACTCATTATGACATTGTGTTTGTTATTTATTTATAAGAAATACGGAATGAGGTATTCATAGTAAAAACTATTTGTCATTTTACAAGATTTTAAAACTTTTATTTACAGTAAACTGGAGCGCATAGCAATAACTGAAAAAACTCCGTACTATAGTGAACGCACAAAAAGTTATGAAAAGCAATTTGATTCATCTAATAATTTAAATAGTTTTAAATTTTCTCATTAATTGAAGCTTTAAAGCATTTTATAAATTTATGTATTTATATCTGTGATAAATTTTAAATGTTCAACATGTTAATATACAAAATTGTAATTCTTATTTTGCCATACAGTAAATTCTTGAATTCCTTATTTTTACTGAATTTTAAATAAAATTTAATATTTTAAAGATTTTATTAAATAAATGGCTATCCAATTAATTTTATACAAATATTACAAAATACAATTCAATAATTTTATACAAAACATAGTTTATAAAACGTTTGTAAAATAATTTACATACGAACTACACAATTGTGCGAGTTCAAATCAATTGAATTATTCTCATTTTCATGATATGGTGGGGGATTGGGAGGCAATTCACTATAAGGAGGAGGTATTGGCGGATAATTATTAGGAATATAAGGGGAAAGTTGTCTTTCATCTAACTCCATACTTTGAAAAGGACTGTTATTTCGATATATATGTCCATTATCTCGCATATAAGCAGATTGTGGCTCCGGGATGCAAGCCGTATGTCTTTCTCGTATTTGACGGGCAAACGAGAAGGACACCATAGTTACGAACATATAGAATAGTGTTATGAACCAAAAGTATGGCACCATTAGTGAGGAATATATTTGTGTGACCACTGATAGGATCATAAATACAG
>CAJPVJ010003577.1:0-10803 GCA_905397405.1 Oppiella nova
TGACACTCGGCCTCAACTGATCCAATAGGTGGTGGATCTGTGTATAGAGTGGTAGGCGTAGGGTCTGTGGCCGGAATGGTCTTCCAACAATAGACACGGATTATAGCGATTATGAAACCGACTAAACTTCCAGTCAGTATAAGACTTATTATTGAAAATATAAAAATATCGGTATTTGCCCAGGGTATACCTGCACAGACATTAATTCTAGTATTATTGCTTTGAAATGATTAATTATAACAATATTTTATTAAATACAGAACCCAAATAATATAAATTTTTATTTTTAAAATCAGTCGTTTATTATTTTGTTATATATAAAAATAATAATGAATTTTATATAATTGACTGCAACAAAATTCAATTCATACATACATACCATTAAATATGCAGAATAGTAACAGAATTAAGGCTGAAATAGCAGTAATTAACAAAAGTATTAATTCTTTCATCATTTTAATATAAATTAATAAAATTCAAAAAATCATTTAAAATCAATAAAATATTTGTTCACAATTCTCACTATAGTTGAAAGAATTTTTAAAATAAGAGTAAATAAAGAAATTTACATAAAAAGTAAAAGTGGTTTGCGAAGCAAATAGAGTATAGGTTTAATCGCCTTACAAACACTTTTGACTGCAATGCAAACAAATGCCATGCGATTCATAAACTATGTGTTTATACATTCACTCATTCCTTACTCTCATCTCTTATATTATTTCCAAAATTCCTAAACATATCACATAACCAGTCATTTACTCATTCAACTCATGTTAAACTTAATTAATTTACAACCAGTAAAGAAACTACTTTCAAACTAAATTCAATTAATGAGAATCCAATGTTCAGTAGATATACGAGGGCTCCCTTTCCACATAATGTGTCAACTTTTTCAATATTTGTACACTTTTTCCAAATATTACACAGATTTATTCAAAACCACATTATTATTGTAATTAAATTAAATTATTTAATAAATAATTAAGAATATATAAATAGTGCCAAATTATACACACAAAATGCCAAAACAGAATATTACCAAGAATAATTGATTTCAAGCTGTATATTGAATACAATGTAATATTGTGTAGTTTGTGGACAACTGGTGTAATCTGTGGGCCGAGTGTTGACTCTAATGTCTAGTGTATTGTGAAAACTGATTACTCATTGACTCAAAGCTTTCAATTAGTTTGTGTTGAGTTTGCATTGAATTGTCTTCAGTTGTCTTGAGTTGACCACAAATTGTCTGCAATGTCTGGACGTTATGATCGCGCCATCACTGTCTTCTCACCCGACGGGCATCTGTTCCAAGTAGAGTACGCTCAGGAGGCCGTCAAGAAAGGATCCACTGCTGTAACCATTGATGCACTTCTTTGATGCCTTCAATCTGATGAACCATTTGTTTGTCTCATAGGTTGGCGTTCGCGGCAAAGAGATTGTCGTTTTGGCCGTCGAGAAGAAGTCTGTCGCCAAACTCCAAGAGGAGAGGACTGTCCGCAAGATATGTCTTCTGGACGATCACGTGGTGATGGCTTTTGCCGGTATGTCATCTGACGCGTGATGTCTCGTACTCGTCATCTAATGATTAACTCATGGGTTGATAGGACTGACAGCCGACGCGAGAATACTGATAGACAGGGCTCGGGTGGAGTGTCAGAGCCATAAGCTGACCGTTGAAGACCCGGTTACTCTTGAATACATCACTCGATTCATCGCTCAGTTGAAGCAGAAGTACACGCAATCCAACGGCAGGCGACCCTTCGGTATATCGGCACTCATTGCCGGCTTCGACGAAGACCTCACTCCCAGACTCTTCCAAACGGATCCCTCAGGTATTCAGTGAACCACTCGCTGTCATGTCGAGCGGTTAATGCAATGGTTTGTCCGACAGGTGTGTATCACGAATGGAAAGCCAACGCCACCGGAAGGAGCGCTAAGACTGTGAGGGAATTCTTGGAGAAGAACTACTCGACAGAAATCGCTGAATCAAAAGAGGCGACCATTAAGTTGGCGATTAAGGCGTTGCTGGAAGTGGTTCAGGGAAAGAACCTCGAAGTCGCCAAAATGGAAAAGGGATCCAAAATGTCGTTACTGTCGGCCGAAGAGATCGACAAATACGTGACGATTATTGAGAAGGAAAAGGAAGAGGAGATGGAGAAGAAGAAGGCCAAGAAGTGATGACATGTGGTGTCGAGTGGAGACATGTTTGACATGTTTTTTATTGATTATTACAAAAATTGTATTTAATTTGAAGCCAATAATTAAAACGATTTCTTTTTTTTTATTAATTAATGTGTCTTTCAAATGAAGACTAAAATATTGAATTTAAAAGTATTGAAAATTATTTACTGATTGATGACAAACACACGGATTTGAATCGATAGTAAGGATCCGGAGTTTGAAGACTAACTCTGAATGCAATTGAATTGAGATGTCATTGAACTGATCGGTGGTTAGACGTGAAGAGCTAATCGGAAGCAGTCGTGTTCGACATAAAAGCTATCGTTGGCGGGCTTGAGGACGAAGACCTGATTGAAAGTATGCGGCGGATCGTCGTCTGTCTTGAGCTGTCCCAAGACGGCCACCAGAACGCCGCCATCGAAGGTCGGCTGCGCGTCGATCGCCGTTATTATGTGTTGGATCTTCTGGAACGTCAGGCTCTGGATCTTCTCCATGATCTTCGTTCGGCCCATCATTTGCTGGCCTTCGAAAGACATCAAAGACTTTTGTTCCTGAGGACAGTGACAGTGACAGTGATTAGTGAGTGAGTGGTAATCAGTGGTCAATACACACGGTGTAGAAGTTGGCCACATTTGGCCGTTGGGTCGAGTCGTCCATCAGTTGGTAGTACTGCTGGACAAAGGTTTTGCCGATTTGCTCGTAATTGGGATTCAGTGCCATCGATGACAGTGTGGAGGAATACCCGACAGACACGACAATCAGTACAACGATTGTGTTATGGCTTTCAAACAGTCAATGCATTCAATGCGAGACTCTTTTCACGACAAAACACGCAATGATTTGATTTGTTTTCACTGCAAACACACTCACACTCTCTCACAGTGTGTTCAATGCATTGTCAGACCCTCTCTCACACACTCTCTCACCCACTCTCTCACACTCTCTTCCCATCCAACGTATCCGCGTTTCGCCCAATAATAGCGTCGATTATTCGCGACACTCGTCTCAATACAACTAAACTTTTCATTTTATGCAATCATTTAACTGTTGTTTAGAAGATATTAGACTTTGACACAAGACTTGTTTATTGTATATTTCATATCATAAACAATCAATTGCTATACTTTTTCACCAATTTGTTTAATAATAAATTGTGAAATACTTTCTGCAATGCATTTATATTTGATTCCTATTGAATAGAAATTGATTCTTGACTATTACCGTAGAAACATTTTATAATAGTGTTAGCAAAATAATTATAATCTCCTTGGTCAATACTTAACCACACAATTAATTGAAATTCAAATGTATTTTATTAAAAAATGAAAGTTTTAACAAAATTAAAGCATGTGATATAAAGGACAACAAATTAAATACCATAATTGAGTCTTAACTGAAGACTTAAAGTTTAGATTGGCTGCCAATCTGTTGCATAAATCGTAAATCTCACACACTCTCTCACACACTCTCTCACACACTCTCTCACACACTCTCTCACACACTCTCTCACACACTCTCTCACACACTCTCTCACACACTCTCTTCCCATCCAACGTATCCGCGTTTCGCCCAATAATAGCGTCGATTATTCGCGACAGTCGTCTCAATACAACTAAACTTTTCATTTCATGCAATCATTTAACTGTTGTTTAGAAGATATTAGACTTTGACATAAGACTTGTTTATTGTATATTTCATATCATAAACAATCAATTGCTATACTTTTTCACCAATTTGTTTAATAATAAATTGTCAAATACTTTCTGCAATGCATTTATATTTTATTCCTATTGAATAGAAATTGATTCTTGACTATTACCGTAGAAACATTTTATAATAATGTTAGCAAAATAATTATAATCTCCTTGGTCAATACTTAACCACACAATTAATTGAAATTCAAATGTATTTTATTAAAAAATGAAAGTTTTAACAAAATTAAAGCATGTGATATAAAGGACAACAAATTAAATACCATAATTGAGTCTTAACTGAAGACTTAAAGTTTAGATTGGCTGCCAATCTGTTGCATAAATCGTAAACTATTAATGAGTTCTGTTTTATAACTCAAAGCATTAGTATTTCCATTATTTTGAGTGAACGCAGAGATGGCAAAAATGATCTGATTTTTGGATGGATTATAACAACAGCCGTATCCGTCGTACACAAGAGGTCCGTAACACATGAAAGAGTCGGGAGATATAGAGGCCACCTGTGAGGTCGACATATGGAAGTGCTTTGATCTCACATACAATTCGTTAGAGTATAGAGTTTGTAGCGTTTGATAGTCTGATTCATTGAGTGGATTATCAATGACATGTTGAGACAAACCCCACTTCCATTCACCACTCTTTACTTCTTGTGCGACACAATTATAACCTGTTTATAAGCAATTCAATACAATTAGTATCAATTAGTATCTAAATCAATGCAAACAAAAATGTACCCAAAAGGATGCGATCAATGCCATGACCACTGACTGCATTCTTAGCAACATTTTTGTGACTTTCAATTGCATTCATCAAAGTCTGAAAGTTTGGGGTTTTGAAAAAATCTACGAATTCTTGAGTAACACTCCTAATAGTCTCAGTCCTTCCAAATGAATACATCCGAGTCCCGCCTGATTCATAGGTTGCCCCTACTTTGCCATGAAGTCTATAGTAGGTCAGAGCAATAGCCAATTGAATCCAAGAATCTGGACTGCATTTGACATTTTTAATAAATTCTTTGCCGTAATCTTTAAACTCAAGAATTTCTAAGTCAAGTGAATTAACAAAATCCAAATATTTTTGTTTAGAGAACTCTTCGGATGCCTTTAATTTATCGTAAGTATCATTCGTGGCGAGAGTTAGTTCTTTAAGATCTGCAGTCATCTGATTCTTCGAAGACATAGTTTTATCGGACATTAAGTGTTTGATTGAGTGCTCCATCAGCTTAACTATAGTCCCCCCTTCGGCCGGCGTGTGTTCGTAACAAAACGCTGAACCAATCAACTGATCACCACTTTTATTGGTCACAATCAGTAGTTGAATAGTCTTATCGAACCAACGGTTCCCAATATTCTCAATGTCTGCGTGAAGCGACTGTTTGCCCATAACTTTATAATAGGATTCATTATCTTTAAACGTGTCATTAGAGCAGTCGATGTGATCGATGTTCACAACGAATTGACTCTCAATTATTTCATTCAAAGAGTTGTCATTCAATAACCGAAAAACAGTTGAAAAGTCATTTCGAGGCAGAGCTGAGAAACTGCCGAATGATAGGTTCGTTTCGGACGGACTTTGAGATAAGATGTGATTCACTGAGGACTGGATCTGCCATAACATCACCTCTTTGTCAGTGCTTTCATTTAGAGATAATTTATAGAATCGATTCAATCGACTGATTATTATAGAGATATCACTGCTTTCGAGTGAACCGAATCTGATTGTGTCGACAGGATTTCCAGGCATACGACAAGTGCCGAAGATCTTAGTGTACTGATCCATACACACCTTAGGCACCGGTTTGGACCCAGATTTTGGTGACAGTTCTGGATTGACTCCACTTTTCAATGCATTTCTAAAGTCAATGACACTGAGAATGAGTCGAGAAATGAATTGAACCACAAATTCCTTGTTCGCAGTCCTCGTCAATGTCTTCAGATCTGGGAATACGAGTCCAGGATTGGACCAAATCATCACTGAATCCCTACCCTCCAGGTATGCCTTATTGATCCACCAGTCGTGAGACAACCAGTTATTAGTTTGCGATGACTTGTGCTCCAGAAGACTGTGGAGTTTGGGTCCGATGCCATCACTTCGGGAGAAGTCATCTATAATTTGGTATAAATTATGCAATTCTTCACCACTTCTTGCGAATGGTTTGGTCGACACTTTCAGTCTATCAATGGTTTTGTTAAACTCGGGAACTATTAGTTTAGGCAAACCATCCACTGATGCGGCCGTCGATGACAACCACTGTCTCGAAGACATCGCACAAACTGATCGCCCAATCAATTGGATTTCATTCAAACGATTCAAACGATTGAATGCTTTCAACAGATTTGTCATCATTTGGATGAAAATGTTTGCAAATATTTGGATTGATTTCAAAAACTAATTATAATAGTAATCAATAGTGAACTCAAATACATTGCAATCCATTTCAAACCATAGCCTACGTTACGATTCACTAAAACCTCATCAAAATGTTTACATTTTATCAAAACTTTTGATACAAAAGTCATGTCTTTTGACAACAAGTTTGCAGTGATTGTCACCAATTGAGTGAACGCTCAGTCAATTGGTTCACAATTAGACACAACTTTTGAAAACTTTAATTCTTGTGATGAAACCCAACTCCAAGTCATTAGAAGTAAAACTTTTTTACGATTTTTCGTAACTTTTTTCCCATAATTTCCTCACAATTATGGCATTTATGGCACACATTATTACTGCCACAGAGAGGCCTATGCTGTATGAGTCATGTAAATACTCCGGGAGGGCATCGGGGGTCACATTCCTTGCCAACCCTTGCCATCAATCGTAAGTCTGTGAAATGCGCCCATTCTTTACAATATGTAACGTCCCATAAATATTACAAATAATACCCCCCTTTCAATAAATAATGGATCTTCTCATTGGAAAGCAATGGCCATAATATGAAGTCAAATTGATTTCTCATTTATTTGTCGCACATTATTGACGGTAAAAATGGGTGCGAGTGTTGGCGCGCATGCGTTGTCCATAGGAACAGATATTTAACGTATGACTGGATGTGATGTTCAGTTTGTTTAGGCATTCAGTCATTGAAGGCATTGAAAGCATTGAGTGAATGAATGAACGAAAGTATGGATTGAATTGTCGGTCGCTTTGAATGCATTCACTCTATAATGGCGTCAATTAATAGCATTAAAAACAATCACAACTCTGTCGGAGACAACAACTCTCACCACAACTCCATCAACGACTCCGAAGAGCAAAACATTTGGTAAGTGTTGTCACCAATAGTGAGCCATTGATTGTCGTGGACGACTGCATGCATGTCTTGAGACACTCCCAAACCGTTGATGTAATGACTGCTTGTTTCGGTGGTTTAGGTCTTCAATCCTAACTCAGGTCCAGACGTCGGCATCAAATAAGTTGCCCTCAAATAAGGCGATCGTTAGTCGAGAAATGAATTGAACCACAAATTCCTTGTTCGCAGTCCTCGTCAATGTCTTCAGATCTGGGAATACGAGTCCAGGATTGGACCAAATCATCACTGAATCCCTACCCTCCAGGTATGCCTTATTCATCCACCAGTCGTGAGACAACCAGTTATTAGTTTGCGATGACTTGTGCTCCAGAAGACTGTGGAGTTTGGCTCCGACGCCATCACTTCGGGAGAAGTCGTCTATAATTTGGTATAAATTCTGCAATTCTTCACCACTTCTTGCGAATGGTTTGGTCGACACTTTCAGTCTATCAATGGTTTTGTTAAACTCGGGAACTATTAGTTTAGGCAAACCATCCACTGATGCGGCCGTCGATGACAAGCCCTGTCTCGAAGACATCGCACAAACTGATCGCCCGATCAATTGGATTTCAGACAAACGATTCAAACGATTCAATGCTTTCAACAGATTTGTCATCATTTGGATGAAAATGTTTGCAAATATTTGGATTGATTTCAAACACTAATTATAATAGTAATCAATAGTGAACTCAAATACATTGCAATGCATTTCAAACCATAGCCTACGTTACGATTCACTAAAACCTCATCAAAATGTTTACATTTTATCAAAACTTTTGATACAAAAGTCATGTCTATTGACAACAAGTTTCCAGTGATTGTCACCAATTGAGTGAACGCTCAGTCAATTGGTTCACAATTAGACACAACTTTAGAAAACTTTAATTCTTGTGATGAAACCCAACTCCAAGTCATTAGAAGTAAAACTTTTTTACGATTTTTCTTAACTTTTTTCCCATAATTTGCTCACAATTATGGCATTTATGACACACATTATTACTGCCACAGAGAGGCCTATGCTGTATGAGTCATGTAAATAGTCCGGGAGGGCATCGGGGGTCACATTCCTTGCCAACCCTTGCCATCAATGGTAAGTCTGTGAAATGCGCCCATTTTTCACAATATGTAACGTCCCATAAATATTACAAATAATACCCCCCTTTCAATAAATAATGGATCCTCTCATTGGAAAGCAATGGCCATAATATGAAGTCAAATTGATTTCTCATATATTTGTTACACATTATTGACGGTAAAAATGGGTGCTCGTGTTGGCGCGCATGCGTTGTCCATATGAATAGATATTTAACGTATGACTGGATGTGATGTTCAGTTTGTTTAGGCATTCAGTCATTGAAGGCATTGAAAGCATTGAGTGAATGAATGAACGAAAGTATGGATTGAATTGTCGGTCGCTTTTCATGCATTCACTCTATAATGGCGTCAATTAATAGCATTAAAAACAATCACAACTCTGTCGGAGACAACAACGATCACCACAACTCCATCAACGACTCCGAAGAGCAAAACATTTGGTAAGTGTTGTCACCAATAGTGAGCCATTGGTTGTCGTGGACGACAAGTGCATGTCTTGAGACACTCCCAAACCGTTGATGTAATGACTGCTTGTTTCGGTGGTTTAGGTCTTCAATCCTAACTCAGGTCCAGACGTCGGCATCAAATAAGTTGCCCTCAAATAAGGCGATCGTTGTATTGGGTATGGAGTCGTGCTTTGATTTCATATGAAATATACAGTCATTTGTGTTGACCCTTGAAATGTGTTCACAGAAGACGTGGTCTGATATCGAAATGTTATCACTATTTGTATCACTATTTGTTTGCTTTGTATTTGATTTGAAACTCTGAGGCCATAAACACGTCTATCAGTCGCACAATGAATAGCTTATTGAGAGAGAGTTGACAACAAATGACTGAATATTAGAGTTATGTGTAAAATGTAATATAAGAAAGTATTGTATTGATTGGACTACAGGTGACAATGACTCGGGAAAGACATCACTTATCGCTAAAATGCAGGGAAATGAGGACACGAGGAAGGGGTCGGGTCTGGAATACCACCACCTGTTGGTTAGGGATGAATACCGCGACGAACAGACCCAATGCGGCGTTTGGATCCTCGACGGCAACTGTTCCTGGAATTCACAACTCCTCAAGTTTGCCATCAATGAGCACACCATCCCCGACACCACTATCCTATTGACCGCTTCAATGACCAAACCCTGGGATATAATCAACTCATTAGAGAAGTGGACCAAAGTATTGGAGGAACACATCCTTAAACTTAATCTCCAAACGGAAGTCCTTCACAATTATCAACAACAAAGTAATGTATTTATTGTTTTATTTTTTTATGAGATTAAGAGTAATCTAATGCACTGTCTCTTTGGATTAGTATTGAAGCGATACTTAGAATATATATCTCCGGGCGATGAGATCGAGGGTTTAGTCAATACTCCGGTTAAGTTAAGAAGTAATAGTGATTTGGACGCAGCATTCAAAGCCAGTATTACTAGCAATTCAGTCAACAGTCCACTACCTGAGGGCGTATTAACGCATAACTTGGGTCTCGATGTGATTGTCGTCATCACTAAAACGGATTTCATGTCGACTTTAGAGAAGGACTTTGACTACAAAGAAGAGTCGTTTGATTTTATACAACAAGCGATTCGCAAATTTTGTCTTAAATGTAAGTCTTATTGACGTCAATTCATGCCAATTACCACTAGTTGTCACACATAATGATGAGATAATACAGACCTGTTATGAGCTATGATTACACTCTTCCACCTGTTTCTGAACATATGTTTCGTTTTTAGTTAATTATAACGATATAATTGTTTTGAGAGTAATTGTTGCTTATCTGTTGTATGTCTACAGTCGGTGCCTCTTTGCTATACGTTTCGGTTAAAGTAAATAAAAATTGTGATCTTCTCTACAAATATCTGGTTCATAGGATATATGGACTCAAATTCAAAACGCCTGCTCTTGTCGTCGAAAAAGATGCCGTCTTTATGTAAGTCATTTGGTTGAGCCTTTTGTACACTTTATTAGATTATTGATGTGTTTGTGTTGACCACAGACCCACCGGTTGGGACAATGAGAAGAAGATTGCAATTCTTTACGAAAATATTCAGTCGGTTTCACCCGATGATGACTACAATGATGTGATTGTAGGTCCGGCCGGTACTAAAGTGAGTGCTTTTTGTAGTTTGTATTCATTTGAGGCATTATAATGAACCCATGCTTACCAAGTGTTCGCTCCAGTGGTTTACACTTGCAGGCAATTATTTTAATAGTAATTGAATTTATTATAGAGTATTGTTAGAGACTAACTTTGCAATCAATACTGAATTACATTTTCATTGATAGCCTCTTCAAAAAGAAGTGGAAATGTGTGCCGAAGACGATCAGGTGTTTCTCCTCAAAATGCAGTCCCAACTCAACCAACAAACTCCCGTCGGAACAAATGCTGTAAATATACATCTAATGATAATTTGTTATATTTTATTATAATTAATGATGAGTTTATACAGACCTGTTATGAGTGTTTTGATTATAATTTTCATTTCTGAACACTGTTTCCATTATTTCTCTTTAATT
>CAJPVJ010003578.1:0-10800 GCA_905397405.1 Oppiella nova
GGTTATATCGATAATATTTAGTTTGTTTTAGTGTTTATGCACTCATTTTCATATTTTATTAGGTTTTCAATTGATTTTTTAGTCATTTTTTGTATTTATTTACTCAAGAATTTACTTTTGACTACACATTCAAAGTATGAGCTATTAATTGCTTATTAAGTATTATTTATTGGATTTGTTTTCTAGAGTTTGTTTGTTATATTTGACACAAACATACCATTATTAATATATTTTCATTGATTTATTACTGGTATATAATAATAGAGTTGTGTTTTATTTGAACTTTTAATGAGAAAAGTCTTACAAAATAAGTGATGATATGGTTTGCTTTGTATGCAAAACCAATAAAAAATACTATTTAGTGCTAAGAATTAGTTTTATATGACATTAAGCAACAAAAAAGACTGTTTATCTATACCGTCGATATGAATTTATTATATAAACTATTTGTCAGATAAATAATAGTTTGTTTGATATTTTATGTTGTATTTGTTATGTATTAAACATTTTAAAAATTACATATGTATTAAAGAATTTGCTATAAAAATGGACACAATTTTATGTAAATTGATGCAGAATTTGTCTATTTTTTGGCTCAATACTAATGAACAGAAAAAAGTACAAACACTACAGAATCGATACAATGAGTGCCAATATTTTCTCAACATTTATTACGAAATTATTATTATAGTATAGTATAGTATACGGTAGTATTACTACAGCATAGCTTTTGATGCAATTTTAGTAAATTCTGTTACATTTTGATTACTTGAAAACACTATAAAATGTTGAAAATTGCTATTTACTAACTCGTGAGGAATATTCCGAAATACGTTAATTAAAAATAGACATAATTTGCTCTCTGAATATCGATTTGTAACAATTATAGAGTCATTAATATATTGATTTGTGTTAACCTTTTGATAAGAATTTGGTTTCTATTTGTGTCATAAAATGAGAACAATTTGACTTAAATTTCTGATAAATGATAGTTTTTTGTCTCAATTCAAGCAAACATTTAATTGAATTTATAAATGAAATTGAGTTTCCATTAGACATAATACAATAGAAGTGTCTATTTTTGCTCTCATTTTATTTTCTCAACACTCGCTGTATTTTTGCGAATTCAATGCAAAGTCAATACAAAGTCATGTCATTTAAAGCCTATTCACTACTATTTGAATGCTTTGACAGAATATTTTCACCGATTCTATAAATATCTATACTTTTTAACATTCATCTCATGAATACATATCTAATGAGTATTTTTGAGTCGATTATTAATTGTAATTATAACGAGTGCTTGAATTGACTTTTAGGTAGTCTTTATAATTATTGTAAATGTATTTATTATTCAATAAAGTATTGTATTCTTTATCTTTATTTGATTACATATAAAATGATATCTTTATATACTTTATACTATTATTACTTTCATTGCATATAATTTTGTTTATGTCTCATTTAAATCTACATTTAATTGAATCAACGAATTAATACATTAATCGGCTATCATTTTAGCGGCAGTCCTATCAATACCATGTCTACACCGTTAGATTCTGTACAGTATTTATAACCATTTTATTTAATATATTTTGTTTGTTTTATTCTGTTTTTTATCGATTGAAACCCAGACTTCACTCAATTTAATCCAATCGACGAAACGCTAGTTTTTGATGAAAGAAAGCAATTCACGAAAAAAAGTGTTTCTGATTTGAATTGTATTTTATCGTCAGTTCACACCATCAATACTATTGTACTGTTAGAGTAGTGTTTAGTCCCAACACAACACCAACTGATTAAGACATCTATAAATTGTTTTCACGCTGTTCTCCATTTGGATTCACTTTTTTCTCCCCATATATTGTATTTAATCTCTTTTAGTCTGTTTCTCATTCAATGCTCGACTCATTTTAAAGGACTTACTATTGGATCAAAACGTCTCACTGATCATTGAAAATACGATTATATTATTGTATTGACAAATGTAACAGAAATAGGTCTCAATTTAATTAAAACAAATTAATTTTTTTAGAACATTGTAATGAATTACCGTAAATATAATCAATCGACTTGTTTATCAGGAAAAGTAATTATTTGAATAATAATTACATTTGTGTTTTGAAAAGTTTTTCACATTATAAAACAATAGAAAATTTTGAATAAATTCTACTATTTGCATTTGTGCAACTATTCTGTAGTATCTGAACACATTTATAAGGTCTTATAGAATATACAGTCAAACTTATGGTCAATGGTGTTGCTGTCCATATACTCGTATTATATTTGGCTTTTTAAAATCTAACAAATGATCATTTTTTATGTTAACTATTTGGCCATTGGATGGAAGAGATTGTTGAGGACGAGAATTGTGTCTGATGTGCATTATTGATAGATAATATTCAGTATGTGACCATTAGTTGTTTATTTGCATAACAATAGTATTCATCATACCCAATAGCTTTGCCATCAAATATAACACTTCATGTAATTAATTTGACTAATTCTGGGATATTTTATAAATTTTTTGTAATCATTATAAATAGTTTCCGTTTCAAACAAATATTTATAATTGCTTTCTTAATTGCAATCTTCACACAAAAATAATATAGTTTTACAAAAAAAATTGAAGACAATTAGTGTCTAACCAAATGTGGATTCTTTGGTTACGATTCGTGTAATGGTTGCGAAGGAGTAAAGAAAGGTTTTGTTTGCATTACATGATGTGATTGTCTTGTATTTAATTTACAGTTTACAGAATAAACTAAAGACCAGGAAATGTAGTTTTTCTTATAAATAAGATTCAACAATAATTAATTGCTTACAAAACTAAACTCTCAGTCAAAACATTATTACCTATAGGGTTAATATGTGTCTCGCGACTCAATTTACTAAACATTTTGAAATTATTGTTTTGAATTTAATAGTAACTCGTTGTAGGAAATAATTTCAAATTTAGTCTAAACATGAAGTATTCATTGATTTGTGTCATTAATTTGATAATAATTTGTGAGCACATCTATTGGGCTGAAAGCAGACATTTACTGAGGGCTGACATTGCGACCAAACCTGGGGACAAGTGGTGGGAGAAAGTGCCTGGTCCTTTCAATGCCTGGCACTTCAATCTAATACTATATGCTTTACTGGCTTTCATTTCCATCCTATTGATACTATTGCTGTGTTGTGTCTGTTGTTGTCTGTGTTGTCGCAAAGCACCGGAAGATTTATTAGTTGTGACGCCATCTGAGTTGATAGGTATCGGTGCGACGCCCTCTGACCTCAAGGCGGCCAACATTACGCCCTCATTACTGAAGGACGCCGGAGCCGATTACGAACAGATGGCACAGTTGGGCGCAACCCCTTCCCAACTGGTGGAGGCGGGTGCGGACAAACATGACCTGGATAAACTGGGCGCCACTCAGAGCCAGTTGTCTCACGTGGGCTATCATCAAGATGTATGCATTGAGTCCAACCACTTATTATCAATCAATTCATTTGTTTTAATATTTGTTTCATAGAAACCAAAACCAAAGTCTACTAAACCCGTTAGTCCTGAAAAACAAAATAAGACTTCAATTATACCACAAAAAGATGAAAAGTCGACACTTCCTAAAGACAACGCTGTGTCCAACACTGGGGTCAGCGAGAAGTCGGCTAAACCTAAAAAGTTGTCTAAAATGTCGGAACAGATTAAAAGTTTGGCTGAAAAAGTAAAAGACAAACCAAAGACCAAAGGCAAGGGTAAAACGGAGGCGCCGGTGGCCGACGACACCATCTCCACGGTCTCGACATCTCCGAAGAAAAAGGCGGCAGCACTCAAACCCACCGACGACTCCTTTTCCGTAGCCATGGGTCCGACCGATAATAAATAATACATTTGTTTCGTTTGTCTTGCATTTGATTAAAATCTTCTCATTTTATTTAAATTAAAACTTAAATATTGTCCATTCATTTGTAGTCATTTAAAAACGCAATAAAATATTTTCTTTAACAAACTATTATTATTAATGAATTAATAATGATTAAATTATGGTGTATTTCTAATAATAAGTGTATTATTAAAATAAATATTGAATTTGTAGTGTATTTATAGAAATATACTCTAAATGTTAGGGAATGAACTCTCAGTTAATAAGCAACAGGCAATAAAAAATTTAGCAAACAATTAGATTATTTACTTAAACTCTTAATTTATAATGCTAATTATCTTTACGTTTAGTGCAATTTTTGTGTTTAGTGACATTGAACTCAAAGTAAGCAAAATTATTAAGATAAATTCAAAACAATTTACTTTTTAAATAATTTGAGTAACAAATTATTATAGTATTAGAACCATAGTGAAATGTCTGTTAGAATGTTCACATTAAATGTGTGTAATTCTTAATTAAAATTATTTTAATTAATCAGAATATTTTGAATTACAATTATTTGTTACTTAATTATTTCATAATTGCAATATATTTTTGAATCTATAAATTGAATAATTGTTTGATTTTATATTTATATATCATTTATTAATTAGTAATTTGTACTTAGTGTAGTAGAGTTTATTAAAGCATGTTCAATTTACTATTATTCATTATATTATTTACGTTAAATAAAGTCATATCATGTGAAGTGCAGACTTACTACGGGTCTGAACTGTTGCCGACGGGATATAATCGGAACATCGCTCCCAAAGTGAATGGACAACCCGTTGACGTAAATGTTTCTGTGATTATACTTACAATAACTCCCGACTCTAACTCTAAAATGGTACCGGTACATTCAAATTTATTATACAAATTCAACTAAATACTAAATATCTTTTATAAAAATTATATAAACTTACATTTGCTTTTCTGTTATATAAACGTCTCAATCATCAGGAGTTTGATGTCGACCTCTTCTATCATCTCTATTGGACTGACAATCGCCTGAAGCGAGTGAACGATTCACCAGACACATTTATAAGGTCTTATAGAATATACAGTCAAACTTATGGTCAATGGTGTTGCTGTCCATATACTCGTATTATATTTGGCTTTTTAAAATCTAACAAATGATCATTTTTTATGTTAACTATTTGGTCATTGGATGGAAGAGATTGTTGAGGAGGACGGGAATTGTGTCTGATGTGCATTATTGATAGATAATATTCAGATGTGACCATTAGTTGTTTATTTGCATAGCAATAGTATTCATCATACCCAATAGCTTTGCCATCAAATATGCCTTCATGTAATTAATTTGACTAATTCTGGGATATTTGATAAATTTTTTGTAATCATTATAAATAGTTTCTGTTTCAAACAAATATTTATAATTGCTTTCTTAATTGCAATCTTCACACAAAAATAATATAGTTTTACAAATAAATTGTAGACAATTAGTGTCTAACCAAATGTGGATTCTTTGGTTACGATTCGTGTAATGGTTGCGAAGGAGTAAAGAAAGGTTTTGTTTGCATTACATGATGTGATTGTCTTGTATTTAATTTACAGTTTACAGAATAAACTAAAGACCAGGAAATGTAGTTTTCCTTATAAATAAGATTCAACAATAATTAATTGCTTACAAAACTAAACTCACAGTCAAAACATTATTACCTATAGGATTAATATGTGTCTCGCGACTCAATTTACTAAACATTTTGAAATTATTGTTTTGAATTTAATAGTAACTCGTTTTAGGAAATAATTTCAAATTTAGTCTAAACATGAAGTATTCATTGATTTTTGTCATTAATTTGATAATAATTTGTGAGCAAATCTATTGGACTGAAAGCAGACATTTACTGAGCGCTGGCATTGCGACCAAACCTGGGGACAAGTGGTGGAAGAAAGTCCCTGGTCCTTTCAATGCCTGGCACTTCAATCTAATACTATATGCTTTACTGGCTTTCATTTCCATCCTATTGATACTATTGCTGTGTTGTGTCTGTTGTTGTCTGTGTTGTCGTAAAGCACCGGAAGATTCATTAGTTGTGACGCCGTCTGAGTTGATAGGTATCGGTGCGACGCCCTCTGACCTCAAGGCGGCCAACATTACGCCCTCATTGCTGAAGGACGCCGGAGCCGATTACGAACAGATGGCACAGTTGGGCGCAACCCCTTCCCAACTGGTGGAGGCGGGTGCGGACAAACATGATCTGGCTAAACTGGGCGCCACTCCGAGCCAGTTGTCTAACGTGGGCTTTCATCAAGATGTTAGCATTGAGTCCAACCACTTATTATCAATCAATTCATTTGTTTTAATATTTGTTTCATAGAAACCAAAACCAAAGTCAACTAAACCCGTGAGTCCTGAAAAACAAAATAAGACTTCAATTATACCACAAAAAGATGAAAAATCAACACTTCCTAAAGACAACGCTGGGGTCAGCCAGAAGTCGGCTAAACCTAAAAAGTTGTCTAAAATGTCGGAACAGATTAAAAGTTTGGCTGAAAAAGTAAAAGACAAACCAAAGACCAAAGGCAAGGGTAAAACTAAGCCCAAGACTCCACCCGAGTCGGCAATGGAGGCGCCGGTGGCCGACGACACGATCTCCACGGTCTCGACATCTCCGAAGAAAAAGGCGGCGGCACTCAAAGCCACCGACGACTCCTTTTCCGTAGCCATGGGTCCGACCGATAATAAATAATACATTTGTTTCGTTTGTCTTTACATTTGATTAAAATCTTCTCATTTTATTTAAATTAAAACTTAAATATTGTCCATTCATTTGTAGTCATTTAAAAAAGCAATAAAATATTTTCTTTAACAAACTATTATTATTAATCAATTAATAATGATTAAATTATGGTGTATTTCTAATAATAAGTGTATTATTAAAATAAATATTGAATTTGTAGTGTATTTACAGAAATATACTCTAAATGTTAGGGAATGAACTCTCAGTTAATAAGCAACAGGCAATAAAAAATTTAACAAACAATTAGATTATTTACTTAAACTCTTAATTTATAATGCTAATTATCTTTACATTTAGTGCAATTTTTGTGTTTAGTGACATTGAACTCAAAGTAAGCAAAATTATTAAGATAAATTCAAAACAATTTACTTTTTAAATAAGTTTAGTAACAAATTATTATAGTATTAGAACCATAATGAAATGTCTGTTTGAATGTTCACATTAATTGTAATTCTTAATTAAAATAATTTTAATTAATCAGAATATTTTGAATTACAATTATTTGTCACTTAATTATTTCATAATTGGAATATATTTTAGAATCTATAAATTGAATTTATATATTTTATATATTAGTAATTTGTAATCAGTGAAGTAGAGTTTATTAAAGCATGTTCAATTTACTATTATTGATTATATTATTTACGTTAAATAAAGTCATATCATGTGAAGTGCAGACTTACTACGGGTCTGAACTGTTGCCGACGGGATATAATCGGAACATCGCTCCCAAAGTGAATGGAAAACCCGTTGACGTAAATGTTTCTGTCATTATACTTACAATAATTCCCGACTCTAACTCTAAAATGGTACCGGTACATTCAAATTTATTATACAAATTCAACTAAATACTAAATATTTTTTATACAAATTATATAAACTTACATTTGCTTTTCTGTTATATAAACGTCTCAATCATCAGGAGTTTGATGTCGACCTCTTCTATCATCTCTATTGGACTGACAATCGCCTGAAGCGAGTGAACGATTCACCAGAAAAATTAATTCTGGACTTCGAGTGGAAGAATCGGTTGTGGATTCCGGACACGTATTTCCGAAATGCAATCAATGGGGGAATGGCTAATGACGTGATCTCTCCGAGTCTTTACTTTATTATATCCAACACATCCAACATCTTTATGGCCGCCCGACTCAGAATCAAATTCAGTTGTGCCATGAAGTTTGAAAAATATCCCTTTGATAAACAGACCTGTTTTATAAATATAACTACTTGTGAGACATTATTATCGTATCCCAAGACTAACTAAATTAGAGAAACTAAACAATTGTTATTTTACTACAAGTGTCTCAAAACATAGAAACCGTTCGTTTGAATTGGTATGAGTTCAGACTGGGCTCACACTTGGATCAGCCAGAGTTTGTCATTACAAATGACTCTAAAGATACTTGCACAAAGGATTATAAGACTTTAGGTATTCTTGACATTTTATTTTCTCATTTTAAAATTATTATTATAGTATTATCTATTCATTAGGCATCCATTCGTGTCTCTATGTTGTGCTTCATATGCACCGAAATGTTGGCAATTATTTAATCAAACGATTCATTCCGTCGTTTCTGATTGTAATCATGTCTTTCATTGGCTTCTGGATCCCGGCCACTATAGCTCCGGCAAGGATTTCACTTATTATTACATCTCTGTTGGCATTAATAGCTCAACAAATTCAGGCCGAACTCAATGTCTCGTATATCTATGCCCTGGAGGTGTGGACTATAATGTGTATTATCTATGTTTTTGCAACACTTATCGAGTTTGCAATCGCTATTTCGGTGTCTTTCCGACAAACTAATGGTCCCGAAGACAGTGACGACAAAAATAAGACAATTCCTCGCAATTGTACGGTTGATATCATCTCAAGAATTATATTTCCATTTTGTTTTAGTTTGTCTCTCATTTCATTTACTGTTATTTATTATTTTATTGAATAGTTAACATCAATTAATAATCGTATTGAGGATTATTCAAATGACGTAACATAATTAATTAAATAATTTATAAATACTAATATTTTTAATTAGATAATTAATTGTATGATAAATTTTGATTATTAATAAATTGTATACATTTATTATTCTGAATTTATTTTTAAGTACAGTATATATTTATATTTAACCTATTATAAGAAATAATGGCACTTTAATATGTTAATGATAATAATTTGTGTTGAATAAAGAAATTAACTGTAATATTGATACATAATGTTCTTATAACAAATATTTTACCATTTCTCAGTAAAACTTAAAAGTACACTAAAGCTGTAAATCCTAAATTCATATTTTATGGTAAAATAACATTATGAATACAAAACAATTTATGATTTCATGTATTTAATACATGTATTATATAGGATTGTGATTGTCTTTACAATAAAAGCGTCAATAATCATGACTTTCACAGAAGATATGATTACTAGTAATGTAACAAAACTTTCGCGGATAGCGTCAAAAATGTAGATTAAATATTGAGAGCCTTTTGATATCAGTTTAGAAGAATTAATTCAATGTCAGATATTTTGCACATATTCTGTATATAATATATGACATTTGATTGTAGTTTTTATTGTTAAATCAATTATTATCTCTCTCACTAACTTTAAGTTCCAATTAGTGCTCAATTCATTTCAATTGCTCTAAAAATAATATGAAATTTTTTAACTTATTCTGTGAAACATGTGCTGAAAGTAGATAACACCCCCTAAACACTAATTTTGTAAATTGTGGCTAAAATCCGTGCAAAAAACAGTTTATTATTATAATTGTGATCCTATAAAAAATATTAAATATTTTAAAGTTAGTTGTTTACAAGCGATTGAATTTTAAGCAATTCTTATTAAAATAATATTTCGGTTAATCTATTATAATCTAAAAGATTGACACATATTATTACACAACTATGGAATCAGTCGACGGTTATCTGAGTTGACACTTAAGTGAAAAATAATTTCAAACTTATTAAATGAAAAAACAATTGAATGGCGAGAAGTATAGATAACTGAATAGGAATTTGTAATTTTGATATACATGTAAACGTTTGATTTGACTAGAAATGAATCACAAAATTCTGTACTCAAATAAGTCGATTCAATGAAAACACTTGAAACAAACAACTGTTTAGAATGAGTTTATGAACATTAAGACCCATTGAAGACATGTCCATCATTTGGAAACCTCGTCCGCCATCCTTTCCACCCAACGATCGGATCCCTTACACCGCCGCTGAAGTCAATGAATTCGATGACATCGAGGATCTCAACATCAGATACAATGAGGAGATCACAGAACCGAAAGAGACATTTGAATACTATTACGATCAAAGATCACCCCTAGAAGCCGGAGATTCGGTGGCTTTGAGACAAAAGCAAAGGAATCCTATGGTGTCGACAGGTGTCAGATCTAATGACGAGGAATCCAATGCTGACAATCAGTCAAGAAATGTCAGATTTTCTGCTTTTATGGCACAGGAAGGCATTGATAACAATGTGTTTGATCCCGAAGAGGAAGTGGTTCTCAGGAGGAAAACTAATAGTAATAATGATCACGACTTGAATAAGGATTTTGATTTCGATTTTGAGGACATTAATCTAAATAATGAGTGAGTTTTTGATCTAATATAATATTTTGAACGTTAAAAAACTAATATAACTATTTTATAATCAATTAGATTTTTAAAATATCTTAAATTTTATTTTGTTTATTATTAAATAATGCATAATACTGTACAGTAATGCATTTTAAAAATTAAATTAACTTTTCGTGATTTTATAAAAGTAAATCTAATTCAAAAATGTATATGTGCTAAAATTAGAAATAAGTGAAGTTATTACAAATTATAAACATTGAAAAATTTGATTAATGTTAAAAAATATTAATTTGTAATCTTGTGATGAAGTGTCCAGTACTCGAGTTTACAAACAAAATCGTTAAATTTAAATCAAAAACTTAATTGTAAATATTAATAAGTCTAAAATGTACTTAAAAATATTTATTTAAAATATCATTATTGTAACAAATTCTTGTTAATTTTATTGTCATATCAATTGTGACCTTTTCATAATTGACTCAATCGTATAGCAATAGTATTGATTAGATATTAGCTTTCATTTATTA